>CAUYLG010012129.1:0-19770 GCA_963573385.1 Cacajao melanocephalus
GGGGGGCCTAAGCCAATCTGCCTGCTGTCCTCATAAGAAGAGGAGATTTGAACACAGACACACAACGGGATGACCCTGTGAGGACACAGGGCAAAGATGCTTCTACAAGCCATGCAGAGAGGCCCCAGGAGAAACCAACCCTGCCGACACCTTGATTTTGGACTTCCAGCCTCCAGAACCATGAGAACAAATTTCTGTGGTTTCAGCCCCACACAGTCTATGGTCTTTGTCACAGCACCCCTGAGACATGGTAGCACTGTCAGATGAAGTCCTCTTCCAAGCACGGGCACCTCCTGGGCTTCTCTCCTGCTTTCCTGTGCTCCCACTTCACATCCAGGAACGTGGGAAAACAGAAGAACAGCTCTTCCCACTCACATCTGACCTCCTAGCAGCACCTCACATCAGACTGTTTCCCCACCCTCACCCCCAAGACATACCCATCCTGTGTGCACACCTCACAGGTAGACAGAGGATGAGCCAAGGGAGAGGAGAGACGAGGAGTGCCGCTCACGGGAAGAACAAATGGAACGCTGCCTGCAGGACTCACCACGTCCATGAAGAGGAGGCAGCTGTCGCACTGCCAACTCCTATCAGCTCCAGGGCTCACACTCTGGACAGTAGCCTGGGGAGAGGGCAAAATCAGACAACAGGATTCCTTGCTTGTTCTGACATCAGACCAACCCAAGGTGTGGGAGAGCAAGGTCTTGCCCTGCCTTCTCTCATGTGTCATTACACTTCCATGATGCTTCAATTCGTGTGTCATGAATTGAGAGAAGCCCATCATGAGATACCTCTTCTGCCTTTCTCTTCTACGCAATGGCAGCACTAGATGAAAAAGGAAGAACGGGCATGCAACTTAGACTGAGTCCAATGCGTCCTCTGACCCGTCACTGGAGGAGCAGCAGGCTGCCTGCACCCAACAAGGCTGCATATGCCGGGCTTGGATTGATATATTTATGCAAAACTCTAAATGTTTATAAATATTTAAACTCTTACAAGAAATCCTCAGTCCTTCGCTTCTTCTCTTGACTTGACCAATGTTCCCACCTCGTACCTCCTTCGGAACAGTCTTATGGTATCCTTTAATTCTGGGATCAAGTTAGGCTCAGGCCAGGTGCAGTGGCCCATGCCTGTAATCCCAGCACTTTGGGAGGCCAAGGCAGGTAGATCACCTCAGGTCAGGAGTTCGAGACCAGCCTGGCCAACATGATGAAACCCTGTTTCTACCAAAAAACAAAAATTAGCTGGGCATGGTGGCACACATCTGTAGTCCCAGCTACTGGGGAAGCTGAGGTGGGAGAATCATTTGAACCTGGGAGATGGAGGTTGCAGTGAGCCGATTTCATGCCACTGCACTCCAGCCTGTGTGACAGAGTGAGACCCTTTCTCAAAAAAAAAAAAAAAAAAATTAGGCTCACATATCTAGTTACTTCTAGTTTCACGTCAATACACTTGTGGTTCTGAGTCACCCAGTAGTCTTTCTTTGGTGATAACACTACAGGCAGCTGGTTGTCTTCCAATTGTGTGAAAACCATATTTTGCTTCTGTAATCCAAACTACCCAAGAGTCTCACATTTTAATTCCTACTGTGTCTTACCAGGTCCCCAAAGGAGTGAAATCCAACAAACTCTGTCACTTAATTAATAGTATTTCTCAATGTAAATTTCTTAGTTTTGATTCCTATATGATGATTATATAAGATACTAATACTGGAGGAAGTTGAGGGAAGGGCATATGGTAACTGCAGGATTTTGCAACTCTTTAAGTCTAAATCATCTCAAAGGTAAAAGTTTTTTTTTAAATCAGGCTTTGGAATTGGTCTGGAAATGAGGATAAAGAAATATTAAAGTTGTAACCTTTGTTTTCTGGTTCAGTGATTGAGGTATGGTGGTTCCACAGCCTTTAATAAGGATTACTCTTTTAGGTAGGAAAGTATTAGCACCTGTAACAAATCATCCTCAAAATTTCAACAGCTTAACAAGACAAAATTTTTATTTTTCTCTCAAACCACAAGTCCAATGTGGATATTCTGTCATGGCAGGCAATTAAGGATTGGGTTATGGGGAGCTACACCCATGACTGGCAACTGAGGGGTGAGTTGGGGGGTACTATGCCCCATGACTGGCAAATGAGTGGGCTGCAGGGCGTTATGCCCCATGACCCCATGACTGGCAATTGAGGGGTGAGTTGGGGGGAGTTATGCCCCATGCATGACTGGCAATTGAGGGGTGGGTTGGTGGGAGCTATACCACACAACTGGCAATTGAGGGGTGGGCTGCAGGGCGCTATGCTTCATGACTGGCAACTGAGGGGTGAGTTGGGGAGAGCTATGCCCCATGACTGCCTATTAAGGGGTGGTTGGGGAGAGCTACACCCCACACTGCTATTTCAAAACTCAAGCTAATGGAGGCTCTGCCATCATCAACGTGTGGTTCTAAGGTTTCTCAGGGTGTCAACATCTACCTGGACACTTGGAAAGAGTAAAAGGATTGCCCAAGACAATCCCATAATCCCACTTACAATAGCTACAAATAAAACAAAATACCTAGGAATGCATTTAACCAAGGAGGTGAAAGATCGCTACAAGGAAAACTACAAAACACTGATGGAAGAAATTGCAGATGACACAAACAAATGGTAAAACACCCCATGCTCGTGGAGGTTAGGATTAATATTGTTAAAAAGGCCATACTGCCCCAAGAAATCTACAGATTAACTATAATCCCTCACAAAATACCAATGTCATTTTTCACAGATTTAGAAAAAACAATCCTAAAAGTCATATAGAACCACCAAAGAACATGAATAGCCAAAGCAATCCTAAGCAAGAAGAACAAAGCTGGAGGCATTACATTATCTGACTTCAAATTACACTACAAGGCTATAGTTACCAAAACAGCATGGTACTGGTGTAAAAACAGACACATAGATCAATGGAACAGAATAGAGAACTCAGAAATAAAGCCATACATCCACAGCCAACTGATTTTTCACAAAGGCAACAAAAGCATACACTGGGGAAAGGATGCTCTTTTCTGTAAATGATGCTGGGAAAACTGGATTGCCATATGCAGAAAAAAGAAACTGAACCCTATCCTTCACCACATACAAAAATCAACTCAAGGCTGGGTATGGTGGCCCACGCCTCTAACCCCAGCACTTTGGGAGGCCAAGGTGGGTGGATCACTTGGGGTCAGGAGTTTGAGACAAGCCTGGCTAACATGGTAAAACCCCATCTCTACTAAAAAAAAAAAAACAAAAATTAGCCAGGCATGGTGGCAGGTGCCTGTAATTACAGCTACTGAGGAGGCTAAGGGAGGAGAATCGTTCGAATCTGGGAGACAGAGATTGCAGTGAGCTGAGACTTTTGCCTAAAAAAAAAAAAAAAAAAGTCAACTCAAGATGGATTAAAGACTTACATGCAGACCTGAAACTAAAAGTACTAGAAGAAAACCTAGGGAAAATTCTTCTAGACATTGGTCAAGGAAAAGAATTCATGCCTAAGACCTCAAACGCAAAAACAACTAAAGCAAAAACAGACAAATGGGCACTTAATTAAACTAAAAGGCTTCTGCACAGCAAAAGAAATCATCAACAGAGTAAACAGATAACCTGCAGAATGGTAGAAAATATTTGCAAACAATGCACCCAACCAGGGACTGATATCCAGAATTTATAAGGAATTCAAACAACTCAACAACAACAAAAATAAGTCCATTCAAAAGTGGGCAAAGGACATAAATAGATGTTTTTTCAAAAGAAGTCATACAAATGGCCAACTAGCAGATGAAAAAATGTTCATCACTAATCAGAGAAATGCAATCCCCATGCATGACTGGCAATTGACGGGTGGGTTGGGGGGAGCTATACCCCATAACTGGCAATTGAGGGGTGGGCTGTAATTAAAATCACAATTAGATACCATCTTTTACCAGTCAGAATGGCTATTGCTAAAAAGACAAAAATAACAGATGTTGGCAAGGATGTGAAAAAAAGAGAATGCGTATACACTGTTGGTGAGAATGTAAATTAGTGCAACCTTTACGGAATACGGTATGGAGGCCAGGAATGGTGGTTTGTGCCTGTAATCCAAGAAATTTGAGAGGTAGAGATGAGAGGTTCACTTGAGCCTAGGAGTTTGAGACCAGCCTGGCCAACAAGGCCAAACCCTATCTCCACTAAAAATACGAAAATTAGCTGGGTGTGGTGGCACATGCCTGTAATCCCAGCTACTCAGGAGTTTGAGGCACCAGAATTGCTTGAACCCAGGAGGTGGAGGTTGCAGTGAGGCAAGATTGCACCACTGCACTCCAGCCTGGGCAACAGAGCAAGACTCTGTCTCAAAAAACAAAACACAGTACGGAGATTTCTCATAGAACTAAAAGTAGAACTGTCATTCAATCCAGCGATCCCATCATCATCTTGAGTATCCCACCATCATACTGAGTATGGATCCAAAGGAAAAGAAACCATATCAAAAAGATACCAGCAATCACACGTTTACAGCAGCATTACTCACAATAGCAAAGACATGGAATGACCCGAAGTATCCATCAACAGAGGAGCGGATTAGAAAATGGGGTATATATACGTATATGGGGGTCATTATCTTAAGTGAAACAACTCAGAAGCCAAATACCACATGTTATCACTCACATGTGGGAACTAGAGAAAGTATCCACATGGTAGCTGAGAGTGGGAGGATAGACCCTGGGGCCTCAGAAGGGTGGGGGCAGGAGGTAGGTGGACGATTCGAACATTACTCAATTGCTTCTTTGTACACTATTTGGATGATGGTTCCACTAACAGCCCAGACTTCACCACTACGCAATATATGCATGTAACACCACCACACCTGTACTCTATAAATTTATATGACTGCTTTTTTTTTTTTTCAGACAGATTCTCACTCTGTCACCAGGCTGTAGTGCAAAGGCTTGATCTCGGCTCACTGCAACCTCCACCTCATGAGTTCAAGCAATTCTCCTGCCTCAGCCTCCCAAGTAGCCGGGACTATAGGTGCACGCCACCACACCCAGCTAATTTTTGTATTTTTAGTAGAGATGGGGTTTCACCATGTTGGCCAGGATGGTCTCAATCTCTTGATCTTGTGATCTGCCTGCCTTGGCCTCCCAAAATTCTGGGATTACAGCCGCGAGCCACTGTGCCTGGCCAATTTATACAATTCTTTTTAAAAAAAGATTGCCCAAGAGATGTGTCCCTGGCCAGGCCAGCAGCAGCCCACATCACTCCCGCTCAGACTCCATGGGTGAGGACGCAGTTGGCCTCACCTAGTGGAAAGGGGCCCTGGGAAATGGAGCCTTGCTGTGTGCCTAGAAGAGGCGCTGAGTTCCGTGCCTGGCTGGGATACTCCACCTTCTCATTATCTGTGCACTTTAATAGCGAACAGGCCTCTCAGGCCTTTTTTTTTTTCCCTTTTCTTTCTAGTTCACATGCATTTATTTTATTCTATTCACATTGCACAACTGTTACACAACCTACAAAATGTACAAAAGCCTAGTCTGTTTTCCAATGCCAGGTCAGAACCGAGTTGCGGAAAAGGAAGACAGTGCAGTAAGTTACAAGAAGCACTCAGGGGTCCTGTACAAGTCACATGACATATTTAAAGCTGTAAATATTGCCACAGGAGAATCTCGTCTTTGCAGCGACCACACAGACGAAAGAAGCCTCACTTAGACAGCAGTTAAGCAGTAAAAAGGGGACTGCTCTGGGCACTGAGACCTCCCCTGTACCCTCGCCATTACAGGTCATTGCAAGGCAATCACAGAATCATTAGTGAGAAGTGGCCGGATTCAAGTTCTCAATCTGGGTCACGAGCGTTAAGAAGTAAGGACAATACCAAATCATAATTGGTCAAATTTGGTTTGCCACTACAGGTCCAGGAGTGAGGTGAGGACAGCACCAAATGGCAGAGCCCTTGGGAAAGTTCCTGAGCAGTCCTGATGATGGGAAAAGGGCATGGTCATCTTCAGTGAGCCTCTACAAAGTCCCAGCTTGATGCTGCTGAAATGTGTTTTACCTGCTGTTACCTTATTCTATACTCATAACCCCTGTCCCTCCATGAATATGCCCACACTAGGACTGAGGAATCAGCTTAGAAAAGTCCCGGAGTCCACAAAAGAACAAGACATGGTCCTTGCTTTCCAACACTCGAGTGAAGGGGTTGCAGCTGACACATTTGAACTGGGCACATAAATCATGTGTCCAAGTGCCAAGGCCCCCATGCCAGTCGGTGCATCAGCTTCCAGGGTCTACGCTCTCTGTGATCACCCGCTGCCTGACTGGTTTAAGTTGAGCTAAGACAACAGCCGTTTTCTGTAGAATTCTGGTGACTTTGCAATGGAAGCCTAAGCACCACGGCAAGCCTGTCCGGTCCACGCAATCCCTTCACAGCTGAGACCCCTGTGGTTCTCTCACCAGTGTCCACCTAAGGCTCGCTTGGCAGAGGCACCTGCTTTGGAGGACTCCTAAGAGCAGTGTCACACCATGTTTAAAAACTGCACCCCAGGATACCTCATTATCACATTTAACCTTTCATGGTAAACCCCCAGCTCTGAAAAGCAAATACAACCCTCACTTTGCTTAGTTACTGGAGGTCGCTATTCAAAAAAAATAATAAAACCCTACTGAAAGGAGAAGAAACTCAGCGTGCAATCTTAAATTTCCATACTGTCTCTCTCACATTTCTCAGACATATGCCAGTTCAAACCCAAACGCATTTTGCAAACTAAAACTACTGAAGAGATAACCTGCCCACCTCCTCCTCCTACGACAGCCCGTCTCCTCTCCCATGGGTCTCCATTCCTCCTCCTTTAGGATTTCTCTGGGCTTTGCCTTCTCTTCCCAGGATCAAAAGAGTCCCAGCAAAGTCCCTGCAAACCACCATCCTTTCTTTTTTCTTATTTCTTTTTCTTTATAACTAGGGAAGGAGCAAGTGAGTAAAGCAGCACACTCTCAGGAGGCCAGCACCGGATTCAAGGACGGCCCCTGTAAGGGCCTGGCCCACCCATCGTCCCCGACTCCGAACGGTGCTCTGTCCAGCAGTGCTGACAGTGAGATTAATTATCCTCCAGCCCAGCTGAGAAGCTGGGGTTGCCACACGGATGTGTCTCCAGCCACTTACCACGCAGGGACTTACTTATCACAAGTGCTAAGAACCTTGAAAGGACACATTCCTGAGCAATATTTGTTCCTGTGCTAATTTGACTCTGGAAAAACCAGGCTTCCCCCACTAGAAAGGCAAGTGAGAGAAAGAAGAGCAAGCTTTTGCCAAAATAAATGCAAGGAAGAATCCAATTCAGCTTCTCCTGGTTTCACGGTTTAATCTCTGCTTTCCATTAGGGAGTTGAAGAGGGACTGCCCCTTCACCTGTTTGTCTCTGTGACTTCAGACAAATCCAGTCGACGACGACAAAGCACTTTCTTTGTCCTTATCATCAGTTAATTTAAAGGGCATATGTTTACTAACAGCTTAATCTATTTAGTGCAAGCACTCCTTCACATTCTTTTCCTCCATCAAAAACAAAACCTGAAAATCTTCCAAAAACTCACATGGAAACTTCCCAAGTCTTAAGTCGGCCTGGATGGCAACATCAGAGTACAGAAACCTTAGTCACACAACCACGTCTCAGTTGGTTCACAAACCATCCTCTCTCCGTGAAATGTCAGGACCAGACGCTGGCATTCGGAGTGGCTAGTCTCAACTCTTACAACTCTGCACTGTGCAAACACCGAAGTAACAATGACACCTCCCTTTGACCAAAGAAATTCCTTCCTCTGAGAATCAACTGAGAGGAAATCAACTTTTATGTTTCACACACAAAAAAACTGACAATAAATTTAATTAGACTTCTGGTAACTTCACAAACAGAATCAACCAAGTTTGCCTTCCTTGAGTCATTGCCTCGTTGTGTCAGGAAACATTTGTTTCTACCAAAGTAATCACTTGCATGGAAGTTTTAACATCAGTTGCAAGAGAAGTATGGTATCATTTTAATACCATACTTGCTTGTATTTTATGTTAAATAGAGTAATATTTTAAATTGAATTTAACTATAAAACTTCCATAAAATAAAAATGCATGATCTCATAAAATCAAATCAGTCTTTAATTGTAATAATAAAAATTACATTTAAGTAATGGTGTCTCTGAGTTAATAGCTCCATAAAATCGCCCCTGAAAAGCCAATCTTTGCTACCTGAGTGACTCTTTCTTCAGCATTCTGCAATTAAAAGATGAAGTTCTGCCACAACTCACCAGGTGCCTGCCGTGGAACTCCTGTTGGGAGTGAATTTCCAACTGTGCTCACTAGTGGGTAGTGAAGGGATGTCGGTGCAAAAGTGCGTTACCTTTGCAGAAGATTCCACTCTCCACATCATAATGGCAAACCACAGAAAAAGGCCAACATGAAACCAGGAAAACGTCTTAGAAAATTCTAAAATAGCTACCATCTAGAGATAAAGTAATTTTTTATTATTTCTTTCCACTGCGCATCAGGAATAACATTTCCCCAGTCTTATACACCGTGACTACTGATTTGTGGATTAGGGGATTTATAAGTATGATGTCCATTTTTTAATGCATCTTGAAGTAAGCCGAGAGGAGATTCCACTTTACAAATGCATTTTATGTCTGAGAAAGGCTTCTTCTATTCCATCTTCCAGGTAACAGACATCAAGAAACCCAGCAACGTGGACTGAGCACCCAGGCACAGCATTCAAATGTTCATATTTAATTTTGCCTGTGCCAACCTCCCATCCTGATGAGGCCAAAAGTACCCTGAAGTCAGGGACTGTGTTTCCCCCTGTGTATTTGCTCTACGACTGGATCTTCAACATGTACAAGCAGCTCGGGGGAGGGAGGCCCTGAAAATCTTCACCAGCATCAGACACAACCCCAGGCCAAAGCCAGGCTTGCCTTAGACATCAGCCTCCAAAGGCTCCTCCCCCTCTCCCCAGCGCTTGCTTCCTGCCATGTTCCCTCCACCAATGCGCTGCAGCTTCCTCAGCCTGGAAGTCACCTGTGGGCTTCTGACTCACAACAGAATTGGGAATCCAGTCCCATCAGGCAATTCCCAGTTCTCCAAGCCCCTGTGATGCCTGCAGACAGGGCAGCTGCTGAGCTCCCTGGGGCTGTGACTACACACTCCCGTCTGCAAGAAACCCGCTTTAATTTCCGGGTTGTCTACCTACACACAAACCTGATTCTAGTAACCCCGACAAAGAGCCTCTGTTAACTTCCATCACCTGCAGAATAAGTGGACCCTCAAAAGCCTCCACAGGGTCTATGTTTCCTGTTCCTCTCCTCTCACTCTCCCTCTTCCCAGCCTTCCCTTGGTCACATGTAGAAGACTTTTTCTACTTTGAAATAAGCGGCTTAGGCCAGGGAATGCCACACCTTCTGCTTTACTCTCTGCTATCAGCCCTACGTCCAAGCACTGTGGCCGAATACACACCCACGTGGCCAAGGCTGCCTGCCACACACCCAGCCTCCATCACCTGCGCCCACACTGACAGAGGCTGCCATGAACAGGCCCCAGGGCCTTCAAAGACCAGGACTGTGAGGGATCATTTTACTCATAAACAGGACAGGATAATACTTGTATTTTAAAGGAGTCTTTTATGTACTGTGTGAAGAAAGGCTGGGCAGGCGTGGGTGGTGGGCAGGCTGCCATTTCCAAGACCAGAACTGGAGGCTTCCTCATTTAGCCTCTGTCCTTCTGCACAGCACAGGCAGCAGGCAGTGAGGACAGGTCTCTGGGTGAGCATGCGGGTGCACTGGGACTGCAGGGGTCCTGGTGGGACATCGTGCTGGCCACCTAGCAGAGATTCGAGACACATTCAAGAGAGAACCCACAGGATTCAAGTCATCACATAGGGTGGATTCAGTAAAGGGGATGGAGGATGAGGCCCCAGTGTGTGACAGGAGCAGCTGGGTGGATGTGATGGGAATGCTAAACCAGGGGCCACCGCAGGAGCCCCACGTCTAGGCCAGAGGGCTGTGAGCTCCATGCTCAGAGAACACGAGGCGAGTCACGCAGAGAGAGGTGCCTCATCCGCAGCTTCAAGGCCTGGAGCTCGGCAGAGAGGACCCTGGGGACATCACTCGGAGTAGATAACAGTGGAGGCCAGGGGACGAGGTGGGATCCCACCAGGAGGGCCTCAGCAGGGGAAGAAAGACGCTGGGGCTGACACTGGAAGGCAGAGGGGGGCAGGGAACGGATGACCCTGCAAGGTGAGGGCCAAGCACAACAGGGGCCCACGGCCAAGGCTGCCTGAACGCAGGGAAGCCTGCTTTCCCTAAGCTGGTGAACTCCAATTTAAAAAGGAACAAGAACGTGTTTCTTATTCAGTTGTATTATATGAGAATGACAAGTACTTTATCCTCTTTCTTGGAACTGGTATTTTTGCTGCAACATTAGTTAAAATGGCTTTCTCAGTTAACCTAAAACTTCAAATATAGTTTATAGTTTGTCACAAGTAAACTATAGCATTTTTTTAAAAAACTGATTTACAAAGGTACTTTAGGGAAGATATTCATGACTGAATGGAGACTTCATAAAACGAAACTAGTTGAAATCATTCAAGGAAAAGACAGAACTTCTCATCAGAAAGCATTTAGAGCTAAGTCTAAGCCTAAAGTTAAGCAAATAAAATTTCCAGCACATCCGCTGTGCTAGAAGGTTCATGACCTCCCTGCCACATTTGGCCAGTCGGGCCATTAGAAACAGGAAGGAACAGAAGTGCAGAAAAAGCATCTCACACACACTTGCCGGCACTGGGTGCTGTGAAGGTCTGTGCTCTATGAAATGCAACTGGACTGCAACTAAGTATGTATATATTTTTAATAATGAATTTAATAAGAAGCCGGTATCTAATATAGAATTTAACTGTCATTGTTTTCAGCTAGTTTTAAGTGGGAGCCCTTAAAGAATAAAAATTATTCTTATCTCTATAACTAGATAAGTATAATTATGTAATTAATTATATCTTATTCATCTGTAGGGAAGAAGAAAGTTTGCTTTCTCTTACAGAAATCAGTTTGCCTTTCCCCACACAGCACCCTCCTCACTCCACTCCGGCAGCCAAGTTGCACCTGGCACAACACCTGGGCACCTGGATACCACTCCGTGCCCACACCTTGTTACCCCACTGCTGGTACCTGAGCATGGCCCCACCTCCCACCTGGGCACCATCCCGCCCCCCCCTCACCTAGGCACCGCCCTACCCCCCACACCTGTGCACAGTGCGCCTCTCCACTGCTGGTACCTGGGCACTGCCCAGCCCCCCTCACATGGGCACCACCCTGGCCCCCACACGTGGGACCAACCCACCACCCCCTCACCTGGGCACCGCCCCGCTCCCCTCACCCGGCACCTCCTCGCCCGGCCCACGGTACCCTGCAGCCCGGCCCTGGGCCCACCTTCCTGGGCTCCCCTCGAGGCCTCCTGTCCACTCTGCCCCACGCGTGGCATCCGCAGCTCCCGTGGGTTCCACCTTCCCAGCACCTCTGAGGCTCGCGGCCGCGTCTCCCCGCGCCCACCCGCGCGGAGCAAAGCTCCGCAGCAAAATTTGGGTGGGGCCGCGCGTCTCCCGCTGGAGCCCTGGGTCTCCCGTCTCACCTCACGCAAAGGCCATGTGCGCCGTGACCTCCGAGCCCCCGAGAAAGGCGGGCAGGGAGAGGACGCGCAGCCCCACCCACTCAGCCCCCGAGGGGAGCCCCCGTGACCCACCCGCGTAGAAGAGCGAGCCCCGGACGGGCGCAGAGGAAAAGCCAGGGTGGGGGGCCCGGGAGTTCCGGCTCGGCCCAGGCAGGGGACCCGGAGAAAGAGGCCCGTCGTGGAGGGCTAGGGACGGCGAGGAGGGGGGTCCGCGGACGCGCGTGGGGGGGCCGGACGGGAGGGTCTGACGCGGGGCGGAGGCGGCGGCGGCCCGGGGCGTCTAGAGCGCGAGCGCCGCTCCCCCGACGTGCCTCGGGCCCTGGGCGCCTCCCCTTCCCTGGCCTTCCTCCCAGCCCACCCTCAGCCAGACCCCAGACACAGGGCGCCGCGCGCTCCCCCACGAGGCCACGCGCGCCCCGACCCCCACGCGGGGCTGCAGACGGGAGAGGGGCCTCCAGCGTCAGGAGGGCCCGGAGTGGCTGGAAAGGCGGGTGTGCTTAGACATGGAAAGAAAACCCGAATGGGAAGGTCTGTGGTGGCAAAACAAGTATTTAGAAAATCGTTGTGGAAATACAGAGACCAGCGCGGGGAAAACGATGCCTCCTAAGCGTCCGTGGGACCTTATGGAGGACGAAGGACGAGGGACACCCGGCCCAGGCCCTGCAGCCCGTGGGCTCCGCGACGCCCCCACGCGCTTCCCCCCGTCGCGGTCCTCCCACTGCGGCCGCTGCGGTCCAGCCGGGCTCCCTCCTGGCCCCGAGCACACAGTACGGTCCTGCCCGCAGGTCCCCGGAGGAGAGTTTCTGAGGCCTCTGCCTGAGCCCATCCTCCCTCTGACTTCCTGTTGAATGGACAGAGGCTTCGTCATTCCTCGTGGTTTTGTGGATGTTAAGCGAATCTTCTTAAATGACAAGACCCCTGAAGGTGTTGTGGGATCAGCATTAGCTCAGATGAGTGGACTTCGTGCTGATCATAAACAATCTGCAGCCTTGTCCAATTGACGTCTCAATTTACTCTTCTACAAAGAAAGGATGATGAGCCATGCAATCTTAGTTGTTCCCAAGGGGATTTTTATGCTGTTACATATTTTCCACCCATCTGCGAGTATTACAGAAGAGACAGCACTCAATACTCCCTGCTTATTGGGTTTCTTTCCTCTTTAATATCTTAGGAGGAAGGCGCGCTGGAAGGCAGGGAATGCCCTGGTCCATCCCAGGGACGCGTTCACCAGCTCCCAGCCCCCTAACACATCTACGAATTCTAGAGATAAGAGGCACCTTTATCTCCCCGCCCCAGTGAGCAAACAGGAAAGCTGTCGAGTATTTCGGAACGCCCAGTTCTGCACCGCCCATTGTTTGAAACTGAACTCTGGACCAAAGTGCTTAGAGTGAAGCCCAGCGTTTATGACACCATCTTAGCTAGGTCAGAATAGTCTGAGAATGGTTTCAGCTAGTGATTCTTTTCCTACTAAAGAAAAGAGTATATCTGGAAATTTCTGGTTTTGGTCAAGTCCTAAATAAACAGAACACTAGGAAGTAATTAATCTTGGCATAAATCTAGCCTTTAGAATTATAGGATTTCTTCCCACTAAATGTGACATCACTGTCATTCCTTAAAATTAGAAACAATTTAAAATTGCTTCACACCGACTTATCGGTGTCAATAAACCAGAATTGAACATTTAAATTAATTTTTATTTCATGGACCTCCTACAAGCTTAGTATATGGAGAAAGTGCTGAACACAAACCTATCTCTGAGTTCTGAATAAACTTTTACAATTCTACCACTACACATATTACGTCTCTGACTTGAACAACCCTCTTAGACTCTCTAACTCTGGCTTGGTTGTTTTTTTTTTTTTAAAAAAAAAAACATAGAATGTGCTTCCCATTTTAAAAGGTAAAATGATGAGGATTAAATAAGACAATTTATGCAAAATTACCTAAAATATTGCCTGGTGAGTAGTAAATGCTCAGTAAATATGTGTTTCTTTCTAGTATCTTTTCCAATATTAAAAAGATTTGCCTTGGAAAACTGTCCATTTTAATAGAAGCAAGAGGGCTAAATAAAGTGAACGCCTGTGGAGATGAGTCCTAGCACACACCAAGAGAATGTTCTAGCACAGCATCAATCCGTGCTTAGAAGGAAAAGTAAACCAGATTCGATTTTTCAGTATTCTTACACTTAGAACATGAAAAACTAGATTCTAACCTAATCCCCATTTGAGGCATATGGCTTATAGAAGACAAATTAGAAACAAAAATACATAAATAGAATTCCCTTGTCCTAAAACTCCACAGCTACATCTTGAGACTCCTCCTTAAATCTTCGCTGCATTAGAAGCTGGAGAGCTGAACTTGCACGTGCCAGTGCTTAGAGATTCAGTCGGTAGCTGCATCTGTGCCTACCGAGCACCTGGTATGCGCCTCACTGGGGGAGCTACTTAGCCCCACTTCTGTTTCTGAATTCAGAAAGAAAAGCAGAGGAGCTGGCAGCAAGCAGGAGCCAGAGGGCAGGAAGCCCTGGGGCAAGAACTGGCAGCTGCTCAGAGGCCCAGCACTGAAGCCAGAACTTTCTTCTTTTGTCACTAGAAGAGAAAGACTAGTTTGAAGTTCCCAATAGGTTTCAGGTACTACTTTAGGCTCCAGAGTATGAAGATGAATAGGAAAAAAAAATCCCTTCCCTCAGGAAATCCAAGGTCTAGCAGAGACACAGACATAAAGTCATCGTCACGATTTCCTACCTGACGTGCTAGGAGTTCTCTGTGTACACCTGGAGTTATGGGCGCTGGGATGTCCTGTAAGGGAGGGCACGTGAGCCAAGTCTTGCAAGATGAGTACTATCTGGGGATGAAAGGGTATTCCAGGAAGGTGGTTCTCCAGCTTTTAGCTGCATCAGAGGCACCTGAGTTCATTAAAGGGTAGATTTCTGGGTCCCCTTCCTAGAGTTTCTGATTCAGTGAGTCTGGAGTGGGGCCCGAGAATCTGAGTGTCTAACAAGTTCCCAGTTGCTGCTGCTGCTGTGAGGATGAAGTCTGAGAACTGCCATGGAGAAAGCGTGGCCAGCGCGCAGTGGAGACAGACGGACAGACAAGATGAAGACACGTGGAAGATGAAGACTCTGCTTAGACGCACACAGCGGGGCCCATTCCGGAAGCATCTGACTGCACCTGGGGCGCTTTTCAAGCTCCCAGGTGATTCCAATGTTCAGCCCAAGGTTAAGCATCAGTTCCCGGCAGCTTCTCTATCATGAGCGACAGATGAGGCATTTGCTATTTCTCCCAGCTTTGTGTAATTCCAAAATGCACTGGGTATTCTTTAATGCCCCTCCTCAGTCATGGGTTAAATGTTGACCGAGACAGTCAGAAAGCCCCCGTAGATGCTCCTCCTCCCGGGTCTGCCGAGCTGTGGAATGGGCCTGGAGCAGGACTGTGCACTGCGGTCTGCCCACTGCTTTCTTGGGGTGAGACTCAGCCTCCCCTTACACTAAATTTTAAGCTCCGCAGAGCAGGGACCTCAGTTTCCTGCCTGCTGCTGTCCTCCGCTGCCCAGCACAGGGCCTGGGACAGAGTAGCTGCCCAGTGTTAACTTTTACTGAGGGAATTCCCTGGAGCCACTAAAGCCTTTTGTGTGGGAATGCCTGCAGACTCTGGCCTTTTACACACATCCTGTCACTGAACTTTGCATGTGTGATTTAAAGAAGGAAATAAAGACCACCTTCGGAATTGTAATGCCTAGTGTTTCAGCCAAGCTTCTCAAGACAGAACCGAAAGGTATTCATCAGAGAATTGGCGCACTTGATTATGGAAGCTGGGGAGGCCCACAGCAGGCCATCTGCATTCTGGAGACCCCGGGAAGCTGGCAGCGTGGCTCAGACCACATTCAAAGGCCTCAGAACCAGGGAAGCCCGTGCTGTAACTCTCAGTGTGAGGCAGAAGGCCCAAGCACCGGAGAGGGTGGTGCACAGGGGCTGGCGGGAGTCCCCAAGTCTAAATGCCATAGAGCTTGGAGTTCCAATGTCCAATGGCACACCAGGAGACACAGGGCATCCCAGCTCTGGGAGAGGGGCCAGAATCTACCCTTCCTCTGCATTTGTGCTCCATCCCCCTCTGCCCCAGCTGACTGGAGGATGCCACCCACATTGAGGGCAGATCTTCCCCACTCAGTCCACTGACTCCTACACCAGTCTCCTCTGGAAACTTCCTCACAGACACCCCTGGGGCAGCACAATCATTCTAATCTAACACCAGAGGGCCATGCCCAGTGCCCACTGAAGCATGAGAATAAATGGTGCTTTGCCAGCTATCTGGGCACACCTTAATACATTGTCAACTTGATACCCAAAATCCACCATCCCAAGTCTACCCCTTGTCACTTTGGTACCCATACACATCTCCTTAAACCATATTTAATCTCCAAAGACAGTGTAAGATCATATTTCTGCCTAGCATGATACAGCCGTGCCGTATACAACCAAAATCACATAGCTTTGAACATGCTCCTTCCCAAACCCAGGTGTTGCCGATGGGACGGTATTAAGAAGTGGGTCTTCAAGAGGCAACCAGGCCACGAGACTAAATGCCCTTGCCAAGGGGCTTGCTGGAGGAAGCCGGCTCTCTCTTGTCTTCCTCCAGTGGTCCTCCAGCTCTAGCTACATCAGAATCACTGAGGACATAGCCAGAAGGCCCATGCCAGATGCCAGCACCTTGATCTTGGACTTCCAGCCTTCAGAACTGTGAGCAAGTTAATTTCCATTCTTTGTAAAGTACCCAGTCTCAGGTATGCTATTGTAGCAGCACAGACAGACACCTTTACCGGGTAAAGGTAAAGAGAATGTTGGATGCAAGTAATAGATGAGCTTTTAAATTCCTGAGGTAAGGTCTATAAGAGCTAGTGACAAGAAACACACCTTATTGCTTACTTGAGAGAGTGTCTGTTCATTTTAATTTATCAATAGCATCTTCATAGATCTGATTTAGGTATATTCTTTAAAACTTCAGACTTCTTTTTTGCAAGGAGGGAGGGAGAGTTTGCCCCATTTCTCCTCTGTTCTTACTCTTCACCGTGAGCTGGGTGTTGTCTGACTACAAAGCCACTGCAGCCCTCCGTCCTCAAGTTGAAGTGGCGAAATGGGCTCCACCCAAGATGATCGTGAAGCACAGCTGCATGGGCACATGGCTCAGATCCCTGTCGCTCCCCTCTGCCACATCGCATCCTCTGTCAACCACGCCTGCAGGCTCGTGAAGAGCACCCTGTCACCCTCTGAGAAACAAAAGGTTCAGGCCTCGTTTACAGATAATTGTGCACAATACCTGCTACATCTGTCCCAAAATGGAGAAACAGCTCTGAAGGACAGCGTTAAGGGAAGCCCTCACAGTGGGCAGGACTCCGAGCAAAGCACCTGTCTGTTCATTTGCCCCGAAGAGAATATGGCCCGAGACAGCAGGAGCAGTAGCCATCAGTACAGACAGATGGTCCAGGACTTGGAAGGAATACAGTTGGAAAACTGATAACAGGGAAATCTCTGCAGGAACTCTGTAGATAGACTTCTTCAGTGGACACAGAGTACGGATACATTTGTGTTACACGGGAAAGCTTACCAAAGGGCGACTTCATCAGAGAAGCCTTAGAACAGGCGTCCCCAATCTTTTGGGCACCAGAGACCAGTTTCGTGGAAGACAGTTTTTCCATGGACCTGGGATGGGGTGGTGTGGGGATGATTTGAGCACATTACATTTATTGTGCACTTTATTTTCATTATTATTACATTGTAATATACAATGAAATAATCATACAACTCACCATCATGTAGAATCAGTGGAAGCCCTGAGCTTGTTTTCCTGCAAACAGACAGTCCCATGTGGGCATGATGGGAGATGCTGGCTGCACACGGCCACAAGGAAACTCTGTGACCGTGGGTATGCTGTAAATTGTGATTTTGATGGTAGTTACAAGGACAGTTTGCATTTGCTAAAACTCATAGAATTATAAAATTTTAAAGGTGTATGTGTTTTTTAGCTCAATATACTTGAATTAAAATACACCAGGTACATAAATATAAATTGACAGGACTATTATTACTGCAAGACATGTAACAGAGAATGCCAATAACTAAAGGAATGCTTGAATAAATCGTCACATCTGTGCCATGCATTATTCTGCAGCTATTAATGATCATTTTAATATACAAGTTCAAAATTCCTACAAATAATTAACTCTGCAAACGCCGATCTAACAGCGTAGCTGAATTTCTTTTGAGAACCATTCTCTAGAAGAGTACAGACTTAGCTATGCAACAATATTCCACATTCCAAACCTCTTTATTTTGCCATTTTATTGATCCAAGCCATTGTCTGTTAAAAATCAGAAAGGACATGGGAGTACACAGCTATCCTGGGGCACGATTAATCGATCTCACAGAATAATCAACCTGAGCGCAATAAAAAGAATCTGAGACCAAATGTTCAGATTAAGATTATATGCTGTTGCTTTTCATCCCGTTTTTACGGTGTTTAAACAAGGATTTGGTGGAGCCTTGACTTCTAAAAGGTCACACGGTGCGACACCGCTCTAAATCTTTGTCTGGTCTCACAACAAGGTGAGTTTCCTTAATGCTGCCACGAATCAGGTAAAAGGCATGCCAAGGTGAAAGTTAAATAAGAAACGATCTCAAATAGCATTTTTTAAAAGGCAAACATCAACCTTGTAAGTATTAAAAGCACGTTCTAAAATCCACTCTGATGACAGTTGAAGAAAGCCGCCTTTATGTGCACGGAGCCCCGGCTCTGCGCGGTCTTTTAAATGCGAGTGTTTACCTAAGGCTGCAGGCCAGGACCAGGCTCTGGCCTTGAGGAGGTGCCTTTGGGTTGCACACAGTGAACCCGATCTTTAACTAATAAATTGTTCTACACCTTTGTCTCCCCCGAGAAAAGCAGAGGTCTGCTCTCTCACAAGAACGTACAAGCCTCTTTAAAGTCAGGTGGCTTTTTACTCAGCGTCTCCGTGCTTGTTGATTTAGAGTCTCTGTGAGTGACAATGCACATCGCTGACTTTCTTTTTTTTTTTTTAGCTCTGTCATCTGTGCTACTGAGTGTACTTTGCCTCAGATCAAAGTTGAAAGCTTCTAGAAAGATACACAAACCACAATGTGACAAATAGCATGCTGTGTTTGACACAGCAAACAATAAATTACTTTCATCAATACAGATAAAGAATCCCATGTTTTCAATGCTAATTCTGATGTCTGAAATGATAGAACTTTACTACATTCTCAAAGAATGAGGAGCTTTAAATAATGAGGAAAAGACATAAAACTCGCATACCAC
Organism: Cacajao melanocephalus; assembly: GCA_963573385.1. Classification (NCBI taxonomy): domain Eukaryota; kingdom Metazoa; phylum Chordata; class Mammalia; order Primates; family Pitheciidae; genus Cacajao; species Cacajao melanocephalus. The sequence continues at coordinate 19,005 of CAUYLG010012129.1, forward strand.
AAGTTCTGAAATTGCCATTGTTTGAAAACCTGTGGTTTCAACTTGCTAAATTAGAACTTTGCAAAGTTTAAATGGAATCGTGTATGTTCAAATAAAACATGTTCATTTGTCTCTATTTTCGTAGTTTAAAAACAATTTTTCTGTGGTGTATACATACCCAACCAAATTGTATCAAAACAAGGTTTCAATAGCATTTAACAATTCTACAACAACCTATTTCTTTCTCGGGTAGTTTTTGCCCAAGATGCCCATGGATAAGGAACAGCGTTGAATACAGTTACCACATAAACTCTCATTGTACCCAGGTGATGCAACTCATCGTCCATCGTCTGGGATGAAGAACCAAGGACACTGCGTTTCTAAGCGCGTCCTGCCCACTAGGCCCTGGCAAACGGCTTCACAATCCCTCCAACAATCCCCCAAGCAGATATTACCACTTCCATTTTCCAGATGAGGACACTGAGGCACAAAATAAGTCCATTAACTTGCCCAAACCCACACACACCCAGTAAGTGACGGAGCCTAGATCCCAACCTGTCTTTTTACTTGTAAAACCCAAACTGTGTTACACTGTGGTGAGAACATTTTCTTCCAATGAATGAGTTACTATAACATTTGAAAACTGATGCGTTCACCTTTTCTTTCAGAATCTTTCCTGATTCCAGGAGAAAACCTCTTGTTATTTCACCCCTTACAAAGTAGTTTAATGTACTTCTACTAGGAGAGATTATGAATTCCACAAACATCCTTCTGGTGCCCACCGTGC
>CAUYLG010012130.1:0-47136 GCA_963573385.1 Cacajao melanocephalus
GGTTCAGCTGTGCTTACTGTGAAACTCTCAGTCCTCAGCGCTTCCAATTGCTGTTCTCCTTGTGGGGACGGGACCAGCCAAGCTGGAGTCGTCCCGTATACTCCGCGCCGAGAAGCGCCGTGCTGGGGCGCTGGCAAAACAGCCGCGCCGGCCAAAAAAGTCGCGCTGGCGACCCGTGTGGCTCCTCCGCTGGGAATCTCCTAGTCTGTGGGCAACAATAATTTGTCTGAAAGTGCGGCGTCCACTCGCTCTCTGCGCTTTCACTGGGAGCTACAATCCTGAGCTGTTGTTAATCGGCCATCTTGGATCTCTCTCTCGATTCTGGTATATTTTATCTTCATTCTCATTGCTTTCAAAGAACGTCTTTATTTCTGCCTTCATTTGGTTATTTATCTAGTAGTCATTCAGGAGCAGGTTGTTCAGTTTCCATGTACTTGTGTGATTTTGATTGAGTTTCTTAATCCTGAGTTCTAATTTGATTGCACTGTGGTCTGAGAGACTGTTAGATTTCTGTTCTTTTGCGTTTGCTGAGGAGTCTTTTACTTCCAATTATGTGGTCAATTTTGGAATTGGTGCAATGTGGTGCTGAGAAGAATGTATATTCTGTTGATTTAGGGTAAAGAGTTCTGTAGATGTCTAGTAGGTCTGCTTGGTCCGGAGCTGAGTTCAAATTCTGGATGTCCTTGTTAATTTTCTATTTTGTTGATCTAATACAGTGGGGCATTAAAATCTCCCACTATTATTGTGTGGGAGTCTAAGTCTTTTTGTAGGTCTCTAAGAACTTGCTTTATGAATCTGGGTGCTCCTGCACTGGGGGCATATATATATTTAGGATAGTTAGTTGTTCTTGTTGCATTGATCCAGCCACTCTCAAAAGGCCACATTTCCCAATGTTGAATTGGAGATTGAGTTTTAACAGGAAATTTGGAAGGGAAAAAACATTTAAACCAGAGTACTGTGTAACTGCAACAGCCTTCGACTTGTGCTGTCCCCATTTACCAGCATGCTCTTCCCTCTCCCTCATCCCTTTTCCACATAGAGTAATATTTTCTAAATTTATATCTGATTATGTCATCTTCCACATTTGCCCTACCATGCACACACATTCACTAAAAAAATCCTCATTCCTTTCTTTGTCTCTTTTGAATTTTATGGTTTAAAGTCTGTTTTATCAGAGACTAGGATTACAGCCCCTGATTTTTTTTTTGCTTTCCATTTGCTCGGTAAATATTCTTCCATCTTTTTATTTTGAACCTTGTGTGCCTCTGCACATTAGTTGGGTCTCCTGAATAAAGCACCCCAAGGGTCTTGACTCTTTATCCAATTTGCCAGTCTGTGTCTTTTAATTGGGCATTTAGCCCATTTACATCTAAGGTTAATATTGTTAAGTGTAAATGTGATCCTGCCATTATGATACTAGCTGGTTGTTTTGCCCGTTAATTGATGCAGTTTCTTCCTAGCATAGATAGTATTTACAATTTGGTATGTTTTTGCAGTGGCTGGTACTGGTTTTTCCTTTCCATGTTTAGTGCTTCCTTCAGGAGCTCTTATAGGGCAGGCCTGTTGGTGACAAAAATCTCTCAGCATATGCTTGTCTGTAAAGGATTTTATTTCTCCTTCGCTTATGAAGCTTAGTTTGGCTGGATATGAAATTCCGGGTTGAAAATTCTTTTCTTTAAGAATATTGAATATTGGCCCCAGCTCTCTTCTGGCTTGTAGGGTTTCTGCCAAGAGATCCACTATTAGTCTGATGGGGTTCCCTTTGTAGATAACCTAACTTTTCTATCTGGCTGCCCTTAGCATTTTTTCCTTCATTTCAACCTTGGTGAATCTGACGATTATATGCCTTGGGGTAGCTCTTCTCAAGGAGTTTTTGGTGGTCTCTGTATTCCCTGAATTTGAATGTTGGCCTGCCTTGCTAGGTTGGGGAGGTTCTCCTGGATAATATCCTGAAAAGTGTTTTCTAACTTGGTTTCATTCTCCCTTTCATTTTTAGGTACACCGATCAAACGTACATTTGGTCTTTTCACATAATCCCATATTTCTTGGAGGCTTTGTTCATTTCCTTTCACTCTTTTTTTTCTCTAATCTTGTCTTCTAGCTTTATTTCATTGAGTTGATCTTCAGTTTCTGATATCCTTTCTTCCGCTTGATCGATTTGGCTATTGAAACTTGTATATGCTTCATGAACTTCTTGTGCTATCTTTTTCAGCTCCATCAAGTTGTTTATGTTCTTCTCTAAGGTGGTTATTCTAGTTAGGTTTTCATCTAACCTTTTATCAAGCTTCTTAGCTTCCTTGCATTGGATCAGAACATGCTCATAGAGGTTTGAGCTTTAGCTCATAGAAGTTTGTTATTACCCACCTTCTGAAGCCTGCTTCTGTCAATTCTTCAAACTAATTCTCTGTCCAGTTTTGTTCCCTTGCTGGTGAGGAGCTGTGATCCCTTAAAGGAGAAGAAGCATTCTGGTTTTTGGAGTTTTCAGCCTTTTTGCTCTTGTTTCTTCCCATCTTCATAGATTTATCTACCTTTGGTTTTTGAGGTCAGTAACCTTTGGAAGGGGTCTCTGAGTGGACGTCCTTTTTGTTGATGTTGATGCTATTTCCTTCTGTTTGTTAGTTTTCCTTCTAACAGTAAGGCCCCTCTGCTGCAGGTCTGCTGGAGGTCCTAACAAGACCCTGCTTGCCTGGAAATCACCAGTGGAGGCTGCAGAACAGCAAAGATTGCTGCCTGCTCCTTCATCTGTTGCAATTAAAAAAAGCTTTTGGGAATGGGTTCTCTCTCTTCTCCTCTGCCACGTAGGGACATGTTTGCATGTTTGTCCCCTTTTCCCCTTTTACCTTCCACCATGTGAGAACTCAGCAAGAAAGTTGTCACCAGATGCTGGAGACTTGATCTTGGACTTTCAAGCTTCCATAACTGTGAAAAAATAAATTTCTGTTCCTTGTAAATTATCTAGTCTGTGGTATTTTGTTACAGCAGCACTAATGGACTAAGATACCAAGGAAAGATAGTAGTAGCTGGAGAAAGACATGCGTGAACAGGCTAGACAGACGTGGTGTTGTACTGTAGTACAAAGTTGCTACATTCTGATCTTGGCCTTAAAGGATAATCAAGGGATCTGATAAACTGTAAATTCTGAATACAATCTGATAAATGTGCTGTTAATATTATGAATACAGAATTATGGTTTGGAAAAACTTGGAAAGTTCTGGAAAAGCTCTGTAGAAAAGTAAGCATTTCATCTGGTCCCTGAATGACAAGCAGGATTTTATGAAGTGGAATTTTAGATAGAGGGACAGCATATACATAAAAACTGTGTGAAAGTATATTTTGTTCATTTGTTTATTTGTTGTTTCATTCCTCTGCAATTATTTTTAATCCCTTTATGTGCCAGACATTGTCCAAAGAACAAGCTATCACATTCTAAATATGCAATATGATGTCTGGTAATAATAGTACTTGGGGAATAGAAAATTATCCCACCTGATGAGAGTGTAAGGTACACAGTGCATATGGTGTGAGATAAAGGGTTTTGATTTCTGTGCCAGGAACTTATGACTTAAGTCTGTAGCAAGGAGGATCCATAGAGGTTCTTCTGAAGGGAATTTGAACAGTGCAAGTCTGGCAGCAGAGCGGCAGGAAGATTGCAGCTGGGATAGGCATGGCAGCTTCATATAGTAGGCTTTATAAGTGCTGATGAGATTTTGGGTCTAATAGCAGCAGGAATGAGAAGGGGGCTGGATACCAGAGTACATTTGAGAAGCAGTCAGTAGGACTGGAAGAGCACCTTGGCATAAGGCATACAGAATGCACCTGCTTCAAGGAAGACTGGATTTTCCTTGCCTGGGAACCTGGGCAGATGGTGACATTATTCAATGGGCAATATGGGAAGATGAGAAATTTGAGGATAAAGATATGCTAGTTCTGAATATGTTGAATTTCAGGTATTTGCAGTTCACTCAGGGGTAGATGTGTAGGCATCGTTCTAATTTAAAACAAGAATTATGGTCTCAAAAGAGAGGTGTAGGATGCAGATGAAAGTTTAGGAACCCAGGTATTAAGACATTATCTGACAACTGGTCATTCGGGGGTGGAGTTAGAGGAAAAGAAAATTGCCAAAAGTAGAGCTCTAGGATACCTAAATTTCTGAAGGGCAGTTAAAGAACAAGAGAGATGAAGAGAACTGGATATGGAGCAATCTGGGAGGTTAATAGGAAGGCAGGAGAGTGTGGTGTCCCAGAAGTTAAGTGGGGAAAGGGTGTTGAGAAAAAGGCTATTAATGGTTAATGAAATAAAAAAAGCTACATATAAGGTAAGTAGAAGAGGATAAAGTAGAAGTCATTGGATCTTGTAGCTGTGGTATTTTTGTGATCTTTGATAGAATAATTTAATAGTGTTGAAGAATTTTTGGCCAAATAGCAAGTGGGTAGGCTAAGAAGTGATTGAAAAGAAAGGATAGAGAAGCAGTGAATGAAGGCAGCTCTTTCAACACGGTGGTCTTGATGGGGAAGAGAGAAAAAGGTAGTAGGATAGGAAGGTGGAATTTATACAGAAAACTTTTCCTTTTTTTCTTTCCAATATGGATAGGTGAAAGTTGGTCACATGTGCAGAATGAATGAAAGGGACTTTGTGATTTGTGGAAAGGGAGATAGTGAAGAAAAGGGCAATAGTTACTAAGTTCAGGAAACTGGTTAACAATTGGAAGAATACGAGTGAAGGAGGTAGGTCTGGAAAGGAGATGAGAACTTTTTGGTGACCAAGAGTAGAAGGCAAGACAATGGACGGAGGTGAGCATGGAGACTGAGGGATACCAAAGTCTCCTCAGGTTCAATACAATGCTGGGTCCTCTGCTAGAAAATGCTTTAAAGCCTCAGTGTATAAAAAAGGTTAAAAAAAAAAGACCAATTTTATTTTGGCATCTCACTGTGTCAGTACAGGCTGATAAATAAAGACATGAGGTATAAATGGACAAGCTCTGTCTGGGCAAGTTGAGTTACTGAGCCAGCTGCTGTGTCTCTTGGACTGTGGCTTTGCCAGCTCAGTTCCACCATTCGTATTGCTACGGAAGGTCTTGTCTGATGCTGAATACCCGGTGAGGGGTCATTGACACTTGCTGGATTAAATTTGATTAAAGTAGCTTACTTGTGACATCTGAAATGCCTGTCTTTAGAATTCTATGTAATTATTATGGTGTTTAGGGATACAGGGATATCCGATAATCATTTAGTCTGTGTTAGCTACAGGCAAGGGAATGGTGAATTCATCCAGGAATACATCTTGAGCACAAAGCTCTTGAACTGTACTCTTTCCCTGGTTTCCTTGGTGAACTCTGTTCAGGTGAGTGTCCTCATCTTCTAATCCCTGTGATAGTTGAATGTCTTCAATGAGGTAAACCCTGTAAGATTACAGGTCTTAAATTGGGCTGTTCTCCAGCTTGGGGATAGAAATTGGAAATCATGTAAGCCCCTTTTAAAAACTCCCCTCTTAATACACAGATGAGGAAACCAAGGCCCTAAAAGATAAAATGCTTTAATCAAGGTTATGCAGTAATTTTATATTAAAACTAACACTGAAACCAGGATTCTGACCACCCTCCTTTAAGCAGGTGGCTTAATTGCTGAGACATAATGACATCTATACTTTGTGATTCTTTTGTTAATGGATTCCTTTCTTATTTTTTCTGACTTCAGCAAGTACTATTCTTAAAGGGATAGAAAGGAACCAAGACGATAAATTTAATGACTTCAATACAGAGAAACATATGAACTGAAGGTCTGCTTTCTTGCCTTGCTTTCATTCCCTTCTGTTTATACTCTGTTTATTCATTGCTATACTTACTGGCATTAAAGTCCTGAATCGTGCCTGTCTCACTGCAGAGAAGAACATATCTCCCTGGCCCTAAGTGCCCAGGAGATGGTACCAAGAGCTTTCAACGGGAGGGTGGATTACTTTAACTCTGGGAGGATATCCAGTAGTCTTTTACTGTCTTTTACTGCTGTACCCCGCTTTGAGGAAACCGTATCTTGGAAAAACTCTAAATAAAACCAGCCCAGTGTGAACTGAATGATTGCAGTAACAAGGGAGTCTTCTCTTTTCAAAGGAAATCTTCATCAGTGCTGTAAACTTTCCTAGTACTTTTAAATGTTTATATATCAATTACTACTTGCCTGCATGCATACCTTGGGAACAAGAAGGCCAGAGAATCTCTACAGCACAGAGGTTAATTCCTGCTGTCAATTAAAAATCAATCATAAATAATAGAAAGTATTTTTGAAAGAGATTGGGAGTCTGCAGAATAAAAGAGGCGTTGATTTATGAAAATTCCACTTACGAGTACTCTGGGAGCAACCCCTTATTTGAGAAATGATGAAAATTGCTTGGATTGCTCTTTTGCTCATTTCAATGGCCTCACTGAAAGATTCCACACTATTTAGAAACCATGGTGAGACAAAAAATGTGAGGAGATGAAGAAAGTTTGGCTGGCCATGTAAGTCTGGCTACTAAATACAGCTCATCCTACTAGATGTGGTCTGAGGTTACTTTCTCTAGCCCCCTTGAGGCACTCACTCACAGCAGTGTCAGGTACATACATTCTCTCCAGGTCCCCAAATCCTGAAAATGCACCTTTTGGGATGACTCGAAGCTTGGTGAGGACAAACCTCCTGCAAAGAGAGTAGAAATAAAATATCACAACCTATCCATTAATAAATAATTGAGTTGCTAATGTATTAATACAGTATCAGCTAACAGCTAACACATAGTAAGTACTTGCCATAAAGTAATGTTGAAATTGCTTTTACACTCTCTTAATCCTCTCTACAAAGTAGCGATATTGGCACTATTAGTCTCTCCATTTTGTATAAGGAAACTAGAGTTTAGGGAGAACAAAAAACTTACCCAGGGTCACATGGCTGATACATGACAGAGTTGGAATGCGAACTTTGCTGGTCCCCACTACCCTATGTTGCTTTCTGTAGTCCTGTGTGAGGCCTGTTTTCTTTCTCTACTCCAACCCCCATTACCGCCTCCTTTATTGTAATTCTCAGCTGACCTTGCCTCCTATTCCAAAATGAAAATAAAACCAATAGAAGAAAATGTCTTTATGTTCTCCCAGGGCTTACTGACTGATCAACCTGCCTGCACCTGTGCTTTGCACATACTCCCTTCTCTCCTGGTGTGATGAGTGAACTGTCCAGGGTCCTGTCTAAGAAGAGCTTCCCCAATATGCAGTAGGTCTGTTTCCCTCTCGGCTATTCCCAGTAACTGCTATGACAGTTTTCCATTTTCTGACACACATTTCATTCACCTTTTCTCCCCTGCTTTCTGGATTCTGCTTACTAATATAAAAACATGCCATAATGTTTCTCATCTAAAAAAAAGTCTTCTCTTAACTTCAGCCGCCTCCAGCTTTTGCCATTTTCTTCTGCTTGAAATGTTTGTCTCACGCCTGCCTCAGAATTCCTTCCAATGGCTCCTCATCTCACTAGGGGAAAAATCAAGTTGTTTACAAAGGTCTTCAGTACTCTACAAGAGCTTTCTGCTTTTTATTTCCATAGACCCTGTGTTCTCGATTTTGACAACAACCCTTTGTTCATCCTGGTCTTGTCACAGTATCCCCTAGCAATTCCTTGGACATGCCAGGTTCCTTCTGGCTTGATGTTTCCACATTTTCACTTCTCTCTGATTGGAACATTTCTCTCCCAGATATCCTCATGGCTTGTTATTTGCTCAAATGTTACCATTTCAGTGAAGCTTTCCCTAACCACCTATTAAAATAATTATCTCCCAAACTTGGCCCCAACCCCTCTTTCCTGCTGCTTAAATTTTTTTTGTCATAGCAATTCTGACATGTTATATCTTCTATTTATCTTTGTGTATTTATTTATTTATTGTAACTAGAATTCAAGTTCCATGAGGGCAGAAATGTTGGCCTGATTTATTGTGACTGTATACCAAATGCCTAGAACAGTGCCTGACATGACAGGTAGTCAATAAATATTTGTTGAATGACTGAATTAATGGCTATTGAGCATTCTGAAAATTCTAGGTTTGAGGTTGAAGTTACAAGTGACCCTTTGGAATCTTTATGATAAGAATATTATTCTTTCCCCAGCCTTCTTCCCTCTGGCTTTTTCTTGATTTGTAACTGATTAATAGGGATTTGGTTTTCTTTAATCTTTAACACACTTCCTTTTGTAAGGCAGTCTGTGAGCAGGAATTGTAATCAAACACCATGGACTTGGATAGGTTCATAAACGTTTTGTTGCTTTAACCTTCTATTATTTATTGGTGTTAGTGAAGTTTCTGATTCAGATAGAGCTGCTACTCAGGCAATCAGGTCTTTTTTTTTTTCACCTTGCTTGTGCTTGGCTACAAGGTGTGCCAACCCTGCGGTGAAGAATCATGAGAGAGAACCCTGTGTGCTGTTGCTGTCCTGTAGGAGTTTATATTCTTGCTGGGAAGGCAATACTAGAAACTTTGGAACTGCTAGAAAACAGTTGAGGGCTATAGTTGATATAATAGCAATAAATGTTATACAAGGAATAAGACAAGGAAGGTCCTAAAATACACAAATATGTAACAGAAAGATTGTTAAGGGTGGATGAACTTTGAACCCAAGCCTCAAAAATATTAGGTCATACTAAAAGCATTGTCTTTGTTAAGCCATTTAAATAAAAGGTAATTTAATTTAAGATCACAGAAGAGTATCTACTTCTAGAATATCTATCTAAAATGAATCAAAGTTAGCTCAACACTCTACCTTAATTGTACTCATTTAACCTTAGTTAATACATACAAGTTCCTTTTGTTCCTATTTAACACAAGACAGAAGAATGATGAAAATAAACCAATAATTAAAGATAATAAAATTGCTTTAAACTACTCAACACTCTGAAAATGTCAAGGAAATAGTAACATTAAAATAAAATATTAATTAATGAGATGCATGGAAAGTGAGGTCTTGAATAACTGACTCTTATATTTAATAACATCAACTAGAAAGCATTTTTTGATTCAGCCCAGTAGTGTTCATGTTTTCTAAAATTTTCAAGGACTATGTCTGCATTAAGCAGTTCAAATTTATTAACATAATTAAATATTTTTGATGCTTAAAATCTTCATTGACCTCTATTTCCTGAAATGTTACAAACTAGATAATTTGAAGTTATTTTCACAAAAAATTACCCAGAAGTCTTCTATAAAACATTACAAATATTATTTTAAATGCATAGCAGAGCTTGAAAGGATATGAGAAATCCCCAGGGGCCCAAAGTAAAGCAGCTGAATACCAGACGGACCCCTGAGCAGTGGTGAATGCAGCCAGAATTCTAAGAGGGTAAAGTAAAACCAAGGTACCCTGGGGGAGTTTCTGAACTTAAAGGCAAAGGGATTTATGTTTTAGTGCCAAACTGGCACATGAGATGAGAAGTGAACAGAATGTGAAGATATCTTTTATTGTCATCTCATACACCTTCTAGAAAGGTATAGAAAATGGAGAACCAGTCATTTAAATTACAATGAAATGACATCCAGAAATGTTTCATAACTTATGAAAGATATAAATCCTCAGATTCAGAGATCTCAACAAATCCTAGGGAGGAAAACAAAAATCCACTGCCAGATACCTATGAGTTAAAACTGTAGAGTCATTAAAGAAGATATTTTAAATGCAAGTGGAGGGGAAAAGATAGACTGTCTTCAAATAAAAAATAATTAGAAAACCTTGTAAAAATATCTTCAAAACTGTTAGAGAAAATAACTGCCAATTTAAAATTCTATAATGTAGAAAATTATCATTCAAATGTGAGGGTAAAATAAAATGACACCTGACCAAATTTAATTAGCTATGAATAAACTTTTAGAGAAAGAATTTCTTTAAAGGACAAGAAAATTTAATCCAGGAGGAAGGCACAAAACACAGGAAGGAATATTGGATGAAGAATAGTGTTTTCCTATTGAAGAGGTGAGTTTCTTAGTTCATTTGTGTTGCTACAAAGAAAAACGTGAAACTAATTTATAAAGAAAAGAGGTTTATTTCACTCATGGTTCTGCAGGCTTCACAAGAAGCATGACATCAATGTCTGCTTCTGGTGAGGGCCTCAGAAAGCTTCCACTCATGGCAGTAGGGGAAGGAGAATAAGCATCAAGTGGCAATTGATGAAGGATGAGGAAGGAAAGGGAGATGCCAGGCTCTTTTCAACAATCAGCTCTTGTGGAAACTAATAGAGTAAGAATTAACTCATTACTGCAAGGATGGCACCAAGCCGCTCATGAGGGATCTGCCCCTATGATACAGACACCTCCCACTAGGTCACTTGTCCAACACTGAATATCAAATTCCAACATGAAATTTGCAGGGAACAAATATAAGTGAGATGTCATAATGGCTGGAAACCCTACCAAGTCAATAAAGAACACTAAAAACATACTGACCAAGAACTAGGTTATAAAGAAAATTAGTATTTAAAAATTACTTTCTTTGATGGTGATATAAGTAAATTACTTAGAAATCAGTAATAAATATAATTAACTCTCCTCTCCCAGTACACATACACCCATATGGAAAAACCAAAACCAAAAGCAAAGCAAACCAACTAACCAACCAAACAAATGAACACCCTTTTAAATCATACATGGGTCAAAGGAGAAATCACCATTAGGAATTATTCAGATTGAACTATAATGAAAATATAAATCAAACATATCAAACTCATGAAATATCATTAAATTGCTACCTATAGCAGAAATTTTTAGATGTAAATTATTGTACCAGAGAAGGAAAGAAAAGAATTAGATAAGAAATTAATGAGCTAAGTTTCAAGTACAATAAACTACTAAAAAAATAGAATTGTGGAAACAGAAAATTATGAACCCAATATTTTTTAAATTCCATTTCTGGCTAGAACTTAAAGTGATAATTGAAAGATGTTCAATAAGAAATGGTAAAAGCAGAGACTGTTGATAGAGATGTTTGAGAAGGTAAACACTCAGGTAGACATTATAATTTCAAATTAGATAAAGCTTAAGTTTAATCTACACTAACTTGCTGTTTTGAAATTATAAGGTTAAGTTTTTCTTTGAGTTTATTACTGAGATGGGTAAGAAGCTTTCTACTAGTAGCAAAAGGCTTACTAACATGGTTTAATGGACTCTTGACTTATAATTTTAACACTGAAAATGATTGTTATAGAGAACTACACTTATTTGAATGTTTACTGAAGAAAACTGGATTTACCACTTAACATTGTAAACTCTGCCTATTATAGAAGGCTTATTTTAACCAGCAACCTTCTGACGTTTCATTATGACATTGTTGATCTAGTCCGAATTAACAAATTCAAAAGGTATGCACACATTTCCTTTAAATCAGAAACATAGGTAACGGTATTGTACTTGATAAATTTTCACTTTTGAAACAAAGTAAATGAGAGTATAATAGATAAAGTTTAGAATACATCACACCACAATTTACATCTTACTGATGCTTTCACATTTTCCTCTCGGAACTCGAACAAGACAAAGATGCTCATTCTTACCACTTTTATTCATAGTTGGACTAGAAGTTCTAGCCAGAGCAATTAGGCAAGAGAAAGAAACAAAGGTCATACAAATGGGAAAATAGGAAAGCAAATTGTCCTTGCTTGCAGATTGCATGATCTTATATGCAGAGAAACCTAGACTCTACCAACAAACCCTTAAAACTGATAAATGAATTAAGTAAAGTTGTGGGACACAAAACTAATATATAAATTCAGTAGCATATCAATACCTAAACAGCAAACTGGCTGAAAGAGAAATCAACAAGGCAGTCTCACAATAGCTACAAAAAATACCCAGGAATAAATTTAACCAAGGACATAAAAGACCTTCACAAGGGAAACTGCAAAACACTGAAAAAAAAAATTAAAGAGGATACAAATGTAAAGACATCTCATACTCATGATTCAGAATAATTAATATTGGTAACATGACGATACTACCTAAATCAATCTACAGATTCAATGCAATCCCTATGAAAATGGCAATAACATTCTTTACAAAAATAGAAAAAACATCTTTAAATTTGTATGGGACCACCAAAAACACTGAATAACAAAGCATTCTAAGCAAAAAGAACAAAACTGTATGCATCGCATTATCAGACTTCAAAATATACTACAAACCTATAGTAACCAAAACAACAAGGTATTGGCATAAAAATAGACACATAGACCAGAAGAACAGAATAGAGAACCCAGAAATTAATCTATGTATTGATGGCCAGCTAATTTTTGACAAAAGTTTCAAGAACACTCATTAGGGAAAGGACAGTCTTTTCAATAAATGCTGCTGGGAAAACTGTTTATCACTATGCAGAAGAATAAAACTATATTCCCACCTTTCATTCTACATAAAAATGACCTCAAAATGAATCAAAGACCTAAATGTAAGACCTGAAATGATAAAACTACTAGAAGAAAATGTAGAAGTGCTTCAGAATATTGGTCTGGGAAAAGGTTTTATGAATAAGACTTCAAAAGCACAGGCAACAAAAGCAAAAATAAACAAATTCAATTATATCAAACCAAAAAGCTTCTTCACAGCCAAAAACAAAACAAAAAAAAGATCAACAGAATGAAAAGATAACCTACAGAATGGGAGAAAGTTTTGGCCAACTACTCATCTGACAGAAGACTAACTCAAACATCTCAACAAAAAAACCCAAAAAACCAAGAAACAACAAAAAAGTCGATTAAGAAAATAAGCAAATGATCTGAACAGATATTTCCCAAAATAAAACATATAAATGACCAACAAATATATGAAAACATGCTCCCTAATCACCAGAAAAATGCAAATTAAAATCACAATGAGATATTGTCTCACCACAGTTAGGATGGCTATTCTCAAAAAGACAACAAAATAACAAATGTTGGTGAGGATGAGGAGAAAAGGGAACAATTAAATACTGTTGGGAAAGAAAACTGATACAGACTCTGTAAAGAGCAGTATGAAGGTTCATTAAAAAAAAAAGAAAAAAACCCTGCAAATAGAGCTACCATGTGATCCAGAAATCCCACTCTTGGAATTTATCCAAAGGAAAAGAAATTACCACATCAAAGAGACATCTACACTTCCATGTTTACTGCAGCACTACTTCAATAGCCAAGATATGGAATCAACCTAGTTGTCCAACAACAGATGAATGGATAAAGCAAATGTGGTATATATACTTAATGGAATACTATTTAACCATAGAATAAAATCCTTAGCAAACGAATAAAATCCTGTCATTTGCAGCAACTAGGTGGAATTGGAGGACATTATGTTAAATAACACAAGCCAGGAAGAGAAATTTGAACACCATATATTCTCAATAATATGAGGAAGCTAGAAAAAGTTAATCTCAAATAAGTAAAAAGTAGAACAGAGGATACTAGAGGCTGGGAAAGGTATGGGGAAAAGAAGGATAGGGAGAGATTTATTAAAGAATACAAAATTATAGCTAGATAGAAAGAAACTCTAGTGTTGTATATATATAAACTAGTTCTATATAAACTCTAGTGTTCTATTTCAAATAGCAAAAAGGATATTGACATTCCCAACAAAAATAAATGGTAAATGTTTGAGATGATGGGTATGCTAATCACTCTGTTCTGATCACTTTACACTATATGCATTGAGACATCACTATGTTCCCCATAAACATGCATAATTATTATTAATTATAAAAAACACATTGCAAAATTTATGTTTAACTTGAGAGAGGAAACCTAAAAGAGTAGAGAGAAAGAATAAAGATAAGAATAGAAATGAATAAAAAAAAAAACAATAAAGAGGATCAACAATACCAAAAGCTAATTCTTGTGAAAGATTAGGACTAGAAAGAATATTTGTTCATAATCAGCAAAGAATAAAAACTGAGAAAGAAAAAAAACCTCCCAAACAATTAGAACCATGAAAGGTGGTGCTTAACTAAAGATATAATGATTTAAATTAGAGAACACTAAGAAGAATATTATTACATTACTTTTTTTCTTTCTTTTTTTTTTTATTATACTTTAAATTCTGGGGTACATGTGCAGAATGTCCAGGTTTGTTATATAGGTATACACGTGCCGTGATGGTTTGCTGCACCCCATCAACCTGTCATCTACATTAGGTATTTCTCCTAATGGTGTCCCTCCCTAGCCCTCATGCCCCAATAGGCCCTGATGTGTGATGTCCCCCTCCCTGTACCCATGTGTTCTCATTGTTCAACTCCCACCTATGAGTGAGAACATGCAGTCTTTGGTTTTCTGTTCTTGTATTACTTTGCTAAGAGTGATGGTTTTCAGCTTCATCCATGTCCCTGAAAAAGGACATGAACTCACCCTTTTCTATGGCTGCATAGTATTCCACGTGTATATGTGCCACATTTTCTTTATCCAGTCTGTCATTGATGGGCGTGTGGGTTGACTCCTAGTCTTTGCTGTTGTGAACAGTGCTGCAGTAAACATACATGTGTATGTGTCTTTATAGTAGAATGATTTATAATTCTTTTTGTATATACTCAGTAATGGGACTGCTGGGTCAAATGGTATTTCTAGTTCTAGATCCTTTAGGAATTGCCCCACTGTCTTCCACAATGGTTGAAGTAATTTACACTCCTACCAGCAGTGTAAAAGTGTTCCTATTTCTCCACATCCTCTCCAGCATCTGTTGTCTCCTGACTTTTTAATGATCGCCATTCTAACTGGTGTGAGATGATATCTCAGTGTGGTTTTGATTTACGTTTCTCTAATGACCAGTGATGATGAGCTTTTTTTTCATATGTTTGTTGGCTGCATAAATATCTTCTTTTGAGAAGTGTCTGTTCATATCCTTTGCCTACTTTTGAATGGGTTTATTTCTTGTAAATCTGTTTTAGTTTTTTGTAGATTCTGAATATTAGCCCTTTGTCAGATGGATAGATTGCAAAAATTTTCTCCCATTCTCTAGGTTGCCTGTTCACTCTGATGATAGTTCCTTTTGCTGTGCAGAAGCTCTTTAGTTTAATTAGATTCCATTCATCAGTTTTGGGTTTTGTTGCCATTGCTTTTGGTGTTTTAGTCATGAAGTCTTTTCCCATTCCTATGTCCTGAATGGTATTTCCTAGGTTTTCTTCTAGGGTTTTTATGGTTCTAGGCTTTACATTTAACTCTTTAATCCATCTTGAGTTAATTTTTGTTAAGGTGTAAGGAAGGGATCCATTTTCAGCTTTCTGTATATGGCTAGCCAGTTTTCTCAACACCATTTGTGAAATAGAGAATCCTTTCCCTTTTGCTTGTTTTTGTCAGGTTTGTCAAAGATCAGATGGCTATAGATGTGTGGTGTTATTACTGAGGCCTCTGTTCTGTTCCACTGGTCTATATATCTGTTTTGGTACCAGTACCATGCTGTTGTTTTTTTACTGTAGCCTTGTAGTATATATTTTGAAGTCAGGTAGTATGATACCTCCAGGTTTGTTCTTTTTGCTTAGTAGTGTCTTGGCTATGTGGGCTCTTTTTTGGTTCCATATGGAATTAAAATTTTTTTTTTTTTAATTCTGTGAAGGAAGTCAATGGTAGCTTGATGGGGATAGCATTGAATCTATAAATTACTTTGGGCAGTATGGCCATTTTCATGATATAGATTCTTCCTATCCATAAGCATGGAATGTTTTTCCATTTGTTTGTGTCCTCTCTTACTTCCTTTAGCAGTGGTTTGTAGTACTCCTTGAAGAGATCCTCATATCCCTTGTTAGCTGTATTACTAGGTATTTTATTCTCTTAGTAGCAATTTTTAATGAGAGTTCACTCATGATTTGGCTCTCTGTTTGTCTGTTATTAGTGTATAGGAATGCTTGTCATTTTTGCATATTGATTTTTGTATCCTAAGACACTGCTGAAGTTGCTTATCAGCTTGAGGAGATTTGGGGCTGAGATGATGTGATTTTCTAAATATACAATCATGTCATCTGCAAACAGGGGCAATTTGACTTCTTCTTTTCTTGTTTCAATTCCCTGTATTTCTTTCTCTTGCCTGCTTGCCCTGGCCAGAACTTCCAATACTATGTTGAATAGGAGTGGTGAGAGAAGGCATCCTTGTCGTCTTGTGCCGGTTTTCAAAGGGAATGCTTCTAGTTTTTGCCTATTGAGTATGATATTGGCTGTGGGTTTGTTATAAATAGATCTTATTATTTTGAAATACCATCCATCAATACTTAGTTTATTGAGAATTTTTAGCATGAAGAGCCGTTGAATTTTGTTGAAGGCCTTTTCTGCATCTATTAATATAACCATGTGTTTTTTGTCTTTGGTTCTGTTTATGTGATTGATTACATTTATTTATTTGTGTATGTTGAACCAGCATTGCATCCCAGGGATAAAAATGACTTGATCATGGTGGATAAGCTTTATGATATGCTGCTGGATTGTTCATCATGGATATTGGCCTGACATTTTCTCTTTTAGTTGTGTCTTTGCCAGGTTTTAATATCAGGATGATGCTGGTCTCATGAAGTGAGTTAGGGAGGATTCCCTCTTTTTCTATTGTTTTGAATAGCTTCAGAAAAAATGGTACCAGCTCCTTTTTCTACCTCTGGTAGAATTTGGCTTTGAATCTGTCTGGTCTTGGACTTTTTTTGGTTGATAGGATATTAATTACTGCCTCAAATTCAGAACTTGTTATTGGTCTATTCAGGGATTTGACTTCTTCCTGGTTCAATCTTGGGAGGGTGTATGTGTCCAGGAATTTATCTATTTCTTCTAGATTTTCTAGTTTATTTGCATAGAGGTGTTTATAGTATTCTCTGATGGTAGTTTGTATTTCTATGGGATTGGTGATGATATCCTGTTTATCATTTTTTATTCCGTCTACTTGATTCTTTCATCTTTTCCTCCTTATTAGTCTGGCTAGCAGTTTATCTATTTTCTTGATCTTTTCAAAAAACCAGCTCCTGGATTCATTGATCTTTTGAAGGATTTTTCGTATCTCTATCTCCTTCATTTCTGCTTTGATCTTAGTTATTTCTTGTCTTCTGCTTGCTTTTTCATTTGTTTGTTCTTGCTTCTCTAGTTCTTTTAATTGTGATGTTAGGGTGTCGATTTTAGATCTTTTCTGCTTTTTCTTGTGGACACTTAGTGCTATAAATTTCCCTCTATACACTACTTTAAATGTGTCACAGAGATTCTGGTAGATTGTGTCTTTGTTCTCAATGGTTTCAAAAAACATCTTTATTTCTGCCTTCATTTCATTATTTGCCCTCTGCCTGTTACCCAGTTCCAAAGTCACTTGTATATTTTCAGGTGTCTTTTCAGCAATGCCTCACTCTATTCTTAACAATTTACTGAATTAGTCCATTTTCATGCTGCTAATAAAGACATATCTGAGACTGGGCAATTTACAAAAGAAAGAGATTTATGGACTTAAATAACAGTTCCACTTGGCTGAGAAGGCCTCACAGTCATGGTGGAAAGCAAGGAGGAACAAATCATGTCTTAAAAGGATGGTAGCAGGCAAAGAAGGAGCTTGTGCAGGGGAACTCCTCTTTTTAAAACCATCAGATCTCATGAGACTTATTCACTATCATGAGAACAGCACGGGAAAGGCCTGCCCCCATGATTCAATCACCTCCCACTGCATCCCTCTAATACTAGCCAATCCATATCAGCTAGTAAAAGAAGGAATGTTCTCCAACTCTTTTTATGCAGTTAGTGTAACATTGGTAACAAAACTAGACAGGGACAATAAAAGAATGAAAATAATGTACGGACAGTGTGCATTTAATAGAGTCTAAATAAATACATTATCAGCTTGAATGTGTGATAGCATGCAGGAGTTGCTAAACATTAGAAAGCTCTATCAAATAAAATTTTCATATAAATAAAAGAGAAAACACCACATGATTTTCTTAATAGACATAGAAAATATATTTGGTAAAAATGGAAATCCATTATCATAAATGTTTTTGAGACAAAAGAAAATTCTTAATCTGATAAGGGGTAATTCTATTAAACATTAAAATATCATACTAAATGGAGAAATTTTAGACACATTCCATTTAAAATTGGAATGAGACAATGGAGCTATTACCTCCTCTATTTCATATTGTGCTAGATACTCTGGCTAACACAATAAGAATAGAAAAAGAAAAAGGTATGTCAGAATTACTGATGAAAAACTACCATTACAGAAAACATCATTATCCACACACACACACACACACACACACACACACACACACACACACAGAGTCTACTCTGTAACCAATCTAAGACATCACTGTTACAACTAATAAGAAAATCTAGTCAGATAGCTGGGTATATGATTAGTGAACAAAAATAATCCACCCATATTACTTTAAACTATATCAGTTACACGGACCACAAAACAAATATAGTAACATTAAGTATATTAAACCACATATATTAAGAAATTAGTCTAAGAAAAAACAGGCTCCAGGAGTAGGAGAAGTAATCAAATACTTAATTGAAAAAAAATTATAAACCCCAAACAAATAGAAATAAGCACACTTATAAATTGGAAGTTTCAATATTTTGAAGATAATCAGTTTTAATCCACATTAATATATAAATTCAATGCAAGGCCATCTAAAGCACAGTTGTTTTTTTGCTTATTTTTGGTTGGTTATGTGAAAATTGACTACTTATTAACAGTCACATGAAAGAGCAAGTTGTAAAGAATAGCTAAAGCAATTTTAAAGAAGTAGAACAAGATTGAGGGGATTGGCATACCAGGAAAAATGATTTTTCTAAAGTTAGAGTGATTAAAATATGGTGATATTGACAGAGATTAAAAAAATAGAGCAGCGTAAGAGAATAAAGAACACAGAAATAGACCACAAACAAAAGAATATGATAAATGACAATGTATTATCAAAAATCAATGGTGGAAGATATGGACTAATCAATAAGGGATGCTAAGACTATTGATTTTCCTTGTAGAGTAACCTAAGACCTTTACTTATTACCATATTAAATCTCAATTCCAAGTTTACTAAAGATACAAATGGGAAAAGTCAAGACTTTAAAATTTTTAAATAAAACATCTGTTCAGAAGACTTTCTTTAAAAAGGACACAAAAACTGTGGACTAAAAAGGAAAAGTTAATAAATTTAGCTACATTAAACTTAAAATTTCTGGAATACAAAGATACATAAACTGAACTATAGTTTATGTATAAGCTTCAGACTGGAGAAAGATATTTGCAATACATGCAAGTATATAAAGAAATTTACTAAATAATAAGAGAAATAAAAACAACCCAGTAGAAAAATCGGCAAAAGATATGAACAGGCAGTTTATAGAAGAGAAAATGCAAGAGATCAATAAACATACATAAAAAAAGATGTTTGACTTCACTAGTAACCAAGAAAATGCAAGTATAAGCAATACTTTGATACTGTTATTCACCATTATATTGGCAAACATTGAAAGGAAAATCTCACAGTATCCGTGCTGGTGAGGCTGTGGAACAGTAGGATATTTTCTACAATCTTGATGGAAGGGTAATTTGCTACAACTGCTTTCAAGAGTGATTTGTCAATATGTATTAAAGTAGAAGATACAAAATGCCCTTGGACCCAGTTATTGCATGTCTTTCTCTCTGCCACATGCGTACCTGGGAACAAATAAAACATTAATCATAGCAGCTTCATTACTGATAGCAAAAAATTGGAAACATCTTAAGTACCCTCAAATAAGAACATGAATACACATTAATATACTGTGGTATACTGACACAATGTCAAATTTTAGAAAAGAAAAAAGGCATAAACTGAGATGCATGGAACCAGCTGGAAAAATACCCAAAGTATAATGTTCAGAGAAAAAACCAAAAAGTTGATAAGATATATCTACAACATGAACAGAATGATACAATTTTGATAAAGATTAACAGCATGCAAAATAACATGGTATCTTGTTTTGTATTAATCATGTCTTTTTATTTTGTATTTTTGATGCTTTGACATCTTTCGGCTTTGCTGACCCCGAGAACCTGCCGCTCCCAGTGGTGGTGGCTAGTTCTCAGAGACAGCAAACAACCGGTTCAAGAATGCACCTTTCATATGCAAACCAACCAGAGCAAAGTCTATACCCCCAGCCACCTCTTTACAGTGTTCTTAACACTCAGGGTGTTATTCCCCTACCTAATTACCTAGGTCCAGGGTTTGCTAAAGTCATTCAAACCTGCTTACCTGGTCTCTGGCCTGTTCCTGTGGAAAGCACAATGAGAGTTTTACCCACATTTTCCCCTTATTTTCTCTGCCTTGTGATCGACCCTGTGCTTCTTTGTGTTCCTCTCCCTGCCTTGGGGTATGATTCCTTTCTCTTGGGATCCCTGAGTATAACAAATGATCTTTTCAACAGTAGTTGTCTCTTGATCTGTTGACCTCACCATTATACATGAATAATAATAAAGCCTGTATTTTAAAACATGTTTAAATATGCGTATGTATGTCTATTAAAAAATTCTGGAGACGACCAACACCAAAATCAGTATAGTCACTTCTGTGACAAGAAGAGAAGAGGTACACAATTGTATCTAAAATATCTTATATATTTTTTTAAAAAACCTAAGCAATTATGACCAAGTGTTATGATTTGATGTCTTATGGGTGTTTATTATAATATTATCTATATTTCATGCTTGAAATATTTCATAATTAATTTTTCAAGATCGAAATTCTCACCAGGGCATATCCCAAGCATCATTTATTAATTCATTTGTTTTAAAACAGCTGTTTAAAAGTATCATCACATCATTCTTGTCAGATAATACCTTTACCCCACTCTGTTAGGGGCATAAAGTGCCTGAGTGAATTTTGTAAAGATTAAATAATTCACCAAGATGACACTATTTTTTTTTTGTCACTGTACTGCAGGTTACTTAATGTCTCTCCCATGATAAATGGAGTGGGTGGAATTTACATTTTCTTCCCTGAAATTGGGAAGCTTTAGGATTCCCTTAAACTCTGTCTCTGTTAGAGATATTTCATATTTTGGGCAGTCCATTCACCCTTGGCCAAATTTAATTTCCCTTTCTGGCTTAAAGGAGAATGGTTTAAAAGATTCCATAAAAAGCTTTCTCACAGTCTGGAAAACAGCCAATAATCTTTTTGAGAAAGCTGCCTTTTTATGATGGTCCAAGTGTAAATGACACTGGGCTCTGTCTTCTTTGAATTTCACACAAGTTTAAAAGTTAAAGTGAGAACAGCTTGGCAAAGGATATACAGAAACACAATTGATTATCTTCTTGGCCTCAGAATGCTAAGGAGTTTTGTGCTTCACACTCCTTAGGTCACACTCTTACTCTTATTAACTTTCTGGGAATATATTTGGGAAAATGATCCAAAGAGGTAGATTGAACTAAATTAGGAAATAATCCAGATAAAAATAGAATCTAAATAACTAGAATTGGCTATTTATCATGACCCAGCAGATGATTACCCCACTTACAAAATAATTTGGTCATCTAATTGGTTGGATTTCTTATGTTGTTAAACATGGGTTTTGAAGCCAGGTGGGGCAGGGAAGAGCAGTTGTTAGGTAGGAAGAGGGGCTTCCATATATAATTTGACCTTAAATTAAACATCAGGATTAGCTATCATCTACCTTCAGGGTATACAGGTAAATGCAAATGATTCACCAGGGACCCTGCTATGGTTCAGATATTTGTCCCCTCCAAACCTCATTTTGAAATTTGATCCCCAAGGTTGAAGGTGTTTGGATGGTGGGAGGTGTTTGGATCATGAGAGTGGATCACAGATTAATGCTTTCCTTTGGGGAGGGTGAGTGAGTTCTTGGTCTTTTCCCCTAAGCTGGTGGTTATAAAGAGGCCTGCACCTGCCCCTAGTATCTTGCTTCCTCCCTTGCCATGGGATCTCTGGACATGCCAGCTCACCTTCACCTTTTGCCATGAGTGTAAGCAGTCTGAGGCCCTCAGCAAAGGCAGATGCCCTGAGCTTTCCAATGATCAGAATCATGAGCCAAATCAACCCTTCTTTCTTTATCTGTTCCCCAGCCTCTGATATTCCTTTATAGCAGCACAAAATGGACTAAGACAGGTGGCAGAGTCTCAGTAAGGATTCTAGAAAGAGAAGTGTTATTGTTTTCTATATCCCTCTTTCACGGTACAGAAGTGGTGGTTGTCATTCACCTTTAGCCACATGTGGGAATTATTAGAACTAATTAAAGAGGGTGACATGTATTTCCTGCAATTTGGGGGTACAGTACTGGAACTTGACCCAGGTCTGACCTCTAAAGATGGTAAGTGGCCAGTTGCTTTGAGAGAGAGAGTTTGAGGTCCACAGAGAATTGGGAGAAGATGTGAATTTTCCCTTGAGCCTGACCTGGAATCAGTAGAAGGGATCTGGACTGCTCATCCTAAGAAAAATGATTTGTCTGTACAGTGAATTGACACCAAATTAGTGGTTGTGTGGAGTGGACTGCTGGAAACCAGTGAGAAAAGGTATTACTCTTCTCAGGAATTGCAGATGGAGGGAGGTCTCCAGTATGAGGAATCCAGAAAAACTCACAAGAGCTCCTATGAAAATAAGAATTCACTTTTGGGTATCTGCTACACTCAGAGAGCTTCAAAGCCAGATGGCTACTGTGCCATTAGTGTTAAATCCATCTCCTTTTCCCCTCTAATCTTCCTCCTTCTTTGGTCCAACCTAGGTGGAGCCAGGAACAACAGCAACTGAAGGAGAAGGTAGGATAGGGAAGAAAGAAATAACTTCTTCTTCCTCACCATTGGTGGGTTTCCAAACCTGAAGCAGGCCCATGTAGTAGAATACAGAAGTTCAAAATAGGATAAGAGAGGAGGGCTTTAGTATTAGATGGCACTGGCTTTTACTGCACTCATGAAACTGGAACAGCTATGGTGCTTGCCCATAGGTTCTTCTGAGGTGTGAAAAAATGAGTCAACAGTAAATTATGATTTTTGAGTTGGTAAAAAAACTTCTCCAAGCCATTCTTTGTAATCCTTTATCTGTGGGAAAAAATGTATCGTGGACTTAAGTGGGAGAGGGGATAGAAAGACATGAAAAACATTCTTACTTCTATTTTCCTCTCTCTTATTTAGCTATTACATGGGCTGTTGAGCAATTTAGAAGAGAGAGGGAAATTGGACTTTACCTCTAGACAGGATTTCAGTTAGCCAAGAAATGTTTGCAAGTCGGGGCCCCAGCCACAGGGATTTTCCACATAATACCAGAATGGCTGGCCAAAGGAGGGGAAATCCAATTGTCTAGATAGTCGGTTTCTATCAGATCATTTATTCAGCTAAACATTCAGATAATCTATCTCATGTAGATATGTCCACAGGCCATTTAACTTATTACAGGATGTTTTGTTTTGGAGAGAGAGTTTATGTTTATGGGATAGAAACACATGAGGCCGGCACCACTCCAAGCCCAGTTCTAACCACACCTCATTGTCCCCCGAGTCTCCCTCCAGGATTTTCCCTTAGAAACCTTTCCAGAGGGGTGATTCTTCACTTTTATTGCCTCGCAGTGAACAAATGCTTTCTAATAGCTGTATTGAATCTGCATTCCTTTTATTTCCATTTATGTCCCCTTATTTCAACATCTGTGCTAGGCTGATGAGAGGGATGTAGGCACTACTGCTTGCTGTATATCACTCCTGACTTTATCTCCTCCTTCATACACCCTTTACATAGAGGTTGTGGAGACTCTTCTTCCTCACTCCCCCTCTCTTGTTTGCATTGGCTGGTTATGGAATTGTGTTCTTCACCACATTTAATCATCTGATCACCTTCATCTTCTTTCCTGGATCTGATACCTGATATATAAGCCATTTATTTTTAAATGGCTCCTGGATGAAGAAGCCACATGGTAAAGAGAAAACATCAGTAGGGTTGAAAATTAGAAGTCTGAGCTCCATTCTGGCTCTGCTACAAGGTACATACATGACTTGGAAAAGTCAAGTCCCGTTTGTAAACTGTGGACATTGGACCAAATGCTCTCTAAGGACTCCAAGATAAATTTTACGATGTGGTTATATAGTGGAATCCTCTTCAAGTGCTCTCCCATTTCATCCTTACTCTGTTTAAAGTAATAAACATAATTTTGTGTCAAGTGCTCAACACAGAATGAGGCCCATCCTAGGGGATTACTGAATAGTAGCCAGCCCTTTTACTCTTGTCAAGGTCAATATCTCCTGAGCCTGGGCCTTCCTTCTCATTTATCTGTTACCACCCAGGACTGACCTTCATGCCCTCATGTCTGCAGCCTTGGCTGTGCCTACCAACAGGTCTTCCTCCTCTGGTTTCTGGTGTCCAATCTGTCTCATCTACCATGGTTAGTGTGTTCCTCCTAAACACTTTTGCCACAACACTCTCCCACTCAGCAACGAGACAAAACAAAAGCCCACAAAAATGAAAAACAGTCAAAGACCCTTCATTTGCTCACAACTGCCTCTAAAAATCTTAACTGATTCGTCATTTACTTTAAACACACCGCAATCTGTCTCCACTTTCGTTTCAACTAAAAGTTCTACAACTCCTCCATATAAACTCAACTCTAGCCCGGCTCTCACCATTTATTGGCTTGTGTTTTATTTGTACTAAAATCCCATGGGTTTAGATTCTCCTTCCCTGTGTATATGGGATGATTCCATAGAACAGGAATTTGTCTTGATTTCTGAGGGCCTAGTCAGTGCCTTGCATATTTCAGGTATTAATAAATATTAGAAAATGGGGAGTGATGTTTATACTGGCAATTGCTCTAAGCTGAAGACATTTTAGCATCTCATTTTTTAAACCATAGAAATTTTTAGGCCCTTAAAAATTATCCTAAACATACAAATCAGTCTTGTTTAAAACATCACTTGGAGCATATATGTATTATGAAAAAGGAATCTAGCTTTCAAAGAATTTAATACAGACTTGGTGAAAACTATAGAAAGATTTTCTTAGGATATGGGGGAACAATTGGTATAAAGCAAAAACTGTGAATTATTGGCCCATGAATGTAATCCAACCCAAGGTATGTTTTTTGTTCAGCCCATACCACATTTTAGAGACATTTGAATAGGTGCTAGCACTTTACATTGTAAGAGTTCATCTGAAACTGCAGATTTATGGCTTCTCTTGAAGATACAGAAGATCTAGCAACACTGAGCTGCATTCTCACATAATCACAATTGGCTATAGTTGAGTGATGGGTGACACCTTATACGTGGCATACGTTATCAGTAAGAGTCCCTGCTGATCTGTTCTTCTGTCTCGTAACTTAGGACTTTGAGTTTGAGATTTCTGGTACCTGGAAAGCTACAGTCTGAATGGGCTTTTAAACTCAATGATTCTCAACTCTGGCTTCATTTTATAATCACCTGGGGAAGATTTTTCATACTATAAATGCCTGAGCCTCTCTCCTTGAGGTGGGTGCTATCAGACATCCTTATTTTATTGCTTTTTATTTATTTATTTTTTTTGAGATGAAGTCTTGCTCTGTCACCCAGGCTGGAATGCAGTGGCACAATCTTGGCTCACTGCAACCTCTACATCCTGGGTTCAAGCAATTCTCTCACCTCAGCCCCCCAAGTAGCTGGGATTACAGGCGCCTACCACCATGCCCTGCTAATTTTTGTATTTTTCATAGAGACGGGGTTTCACCATGTTGTCCATAGTTGGCCAGGCTGGTATCAAACTCCTGATCTCAGGTGATCTGCCTGCCTTGGCCTCCCAAAGTACTGGGATTACAGGTGAGGCACTGTGCCTGGCCCACGCATCCTTATTTTAAACGATCTCCAGATGGTTTTCATGCATAGTCAAGATTGAGAACCTGCTTTAGTAGGATGGCATAAAGAGCCAGCAGCAAGTTGCTCTGATCAGTAGTTTAGGGTCCCTGTGGGCACGATGGAAACTTTTTTTTTTTTACAAAGCTACTCCTATCCGAAATCTCTCTCCTTTCAGTCATGGGTCAAGGCATTGGAATAACAACACAAATAAATAGGATATATAGATATTTCATTGGAGAGCCTCTTCTTTGTTTACTGGAGGTTAGGCTTTTGGGTAACTGGGGCCATATCAGAATGGAAATGACTCTTATTTTATCTCAGGTGTATATAGTATGTAAATAAGGGTAGTGTATATAACAGTAAAGAAGAGCACTGGATGGACATGAGACGAGAAAGCCAGAGAGAGGAGTTCACGATGAAGAACCAGAAGCAGGTATTGAAAGAGTCAGAGAACATTCACTTGTTCTTTTGACAAATATTTACTGTGTTCCTATTCATATGTCTGACACTGCTCTAGGCTCTGAGGACATAATGATAAAAAAAGACAAAGTATCTGCCCTAATGAGCTTATATTCTAGCCAGAGAAATAAGCAATCAAAAATAGTTTGAAAAAATAAAAATGTGTATAGTCAGGAGGCAATTACTTTGAATGAAAAGAGGATCAATCATGCATAAAGTAATAGAGATAAAAAGAAAGAGTCCTTTAAAATTATCTACATGCATATGCATAGATAGGTGGTAGTGGATGGATGGATGGAGACAGGGAGGAAGAAAGGGAAGGAGAAAGATGTGGGGGACTAACATATACTGTTATCCATTTACAAATTATTTCTTGAACATCTACTAAATGATACACATTATGTTTCTGAGAAAAAAACAGTGATAAGACAGACACATTTCCTTCTCTACCAATTTTAATTATATTGATAGAGATACATGTGTAGTCTAATAACTATAGTATTGAGTGTGTGGGGATGATGACAATGGTGGCATTTAGTACTTGCTGTATCAGGCACTGTGCTAAATATTTCACTTGCATTATCTAATACAGTCCTCAAAATCATCTTTTGAAGTAGGCAACTATCCATACTTGTGTCCACTTATAGATGAGGGCATTGGCTAAGCATGGTTTAGTAACTTGATCAAGGACACAGTTAGAAAGTGGCAGATGTAGTTCCAAAACCCAAGGCTGGTCCCTAAGCCCGTGCTCACAAGTCTGCATGTGTGTGTGGTGCAGAGGGATAAGAGAACGGGACCCAGGGCTGGTACAGTTTTAATGAGGGCAAGCAGAATGAGTGTTAACAAAACAGTTCTGCAGCTTAAATGTTTCTTTAAAATGTAAGACCAGGTAAGCTAATTCAAAAGAAAGACAGCAGTCATCTGAGGTTGTGCTGGGACTTCGAGGAAACACAAAGATGCCCCAAGAAGGGGAAAGGAGAAATTTCACCAGAAATTTTTCAGAAAGGCAGTCTGGTGTAAAATTAATTCAGAACTGGATTTTTGTTACTCTAGATTCCGCACCTTGGTCGGGACAATTCAGGGCTGCCCTTACTTTTACTCTGTCTGTGTGAGTAAACACAATTCGACTTTAATGATTCCCTATAGTTTCAGGCAGAATGACAAATGCATTGTGCCTCTAAAGCAGTTCTTTCGGTGCCCTCAGTTAATATCCATCCGATTTAACTGTGAATTTTATTGACAATATTTAGCTCAAGATGCAATAATGTGAGGTGACTGTCACATAAAGGTCGGTTTGGGGCTACTTCTGCTTAGATATCAAAGGATTAACTAGGGATAAACTTCCTTCTAGAATCCATGAACTCCAGCTGACTGACGGTCACCAAGAATGAAGCCACCAGGAAAGCTGATGACTGCTCCATGAACCAAAGATAAATTTAGGTCTTTCATAATGCACTTAAACTAATTTCTGTATTCTATTTCAAAGTTTCACACATTTAATCAGAAAACGTATGCATTGAATAATTATCTTTTACTGACTGTGTGAAATGCAAATGTTGAACGCTCAAATGAACCATTAGAAATAAAAACCAATGCATCAAACTATAATAGATTCAGAGAAAAGTGAACAAGACTTAGTGCTCAGAATGCAATCATGCATTCAAATTCACTTCTAAGAGAATAAATATGATACTTATTATAGGAGTTTGAGGAATGATTTATTTAATTATTTAATCTTTGTGATGATAACCTGATGATGTCTACACCTATTCCTTAAGAACAACATGTATTTTGACAGAGGGAAAGATTCCCTGAAAAATTTAATTTCCTCTGTAGGGAGGGAATGAAAGCATCTTTTTTTTTTAGCATTGTTTCTTTCAAATATGAACCAGAGATTTTTACCAGAAATCAAGATAAATAACTGCTTTGCATCAGAAGAACATAAAATAATATCAAGGACACATTCTGCTTCTTTAGATACTATTAGCACAGAGCAAGTCCTGAATAAATAGCATACATGTTGAAATAGATGAAAAGCAGTTTATTTTTTATAGTACTTAATTGGTAAAAATAAATAGCAATGGCCAACAGAATCTCAGAGACTCTTCATTAAAAAATATTGAAATCTATAAATTCTCATCTCTAGAGTAACTGTGTGTGACAAAACAACAGCTCATCCAGGCTCCAGTGCAACAGTGATATAATAGGATCAAAACCTTGCACTTAACAAAGAAAGCATGTCTCCAATTTCTAGAAAACACTGGTATATTTCATGTTACTCTAAGAATGAGATATGTGTCTTGATTTTTGACAGTTCATAATTTGACAGCAGCTATTAATCTAAGAAATAAATATTTCTGTTAAAAGGGGTCTTTGCACTAATGTAAGTCTGAAAAATGATAGTGAAGAGCTGAGTCACTGCTGGTGAGGATGCAGATGTACATAGTCTACACCAGGCTTTTCTAATTCTGAACTGTGTGTGCAAAACATGTAGATTCTAGCTAGTGGGGACACTGACCGCTTGAAAAGGACTTACCTGCGGCTAAGAGGCAAAAAGACCAGGGGAAATGATCTACCGTTTATTTAGGACCTACCATGTACAGTCATTGTCCAAGGTTGTTTATCACGTGATCTTGCTTTTAGTTCTCACTGCAGTGCAACAAAGCAAGATTTAAAAAAAAAAAAATTAAGCTCACACACAGTAAAATTGAGTGCGTGTGTACAATTCCATGAGTTCGAACATGTGCATAGATTCATGTAACCACCACGATCAGGATACAGAACAGCCCCATCACCACAAAACTCCCTTGGACTGACTTTTTGAGGAAACACTGTCCCTCCACTTTCAACTCCTAGTAATGACCAATCTGTTCTCTGTTAGTATACCTTTTGACTTTTCTAAAATATTATGTAAATGGTATCATACAGTATATAACATTTGAGACTGGCTTCTTTCAGTTCATTTGTGATTCATCTGTTTTAGTTGTATAGGTCAATACATAGTTTGTTCCTTTTTGTTGCTGAGTACTATTCCATTGTATGAATATACCACAGCTTGTTTACCCATTCACCTGTTGAAAGTACGTTTGGGTTGTTCTTGTTTTCGGGTGATTATGAATAGAGCTGCTATAAACACTTATGCAGAGGTTTTTTATGAACAGCACTTTTCATTTTACATGATAAATAGATAGGAGTGAAATTACTGGGTCATATGGTAAATATGTTTAACTATATAAAATTTGCTAAATTGTTTTCCAGAGCAGCTGTACCACACTGGACTCTCAGGAGGTATTTATGAGAGTTCCAGGTGCCCTACATTCTTGTCAGCATGCAGTAGTCAGTTTTGTTTTGAGCTGTTCTGATAGCTATGAAGTTTCATCACATTGTGGTTTTAATGAATTGCTTAATGGCTACATTATTTTTTTAGTGTTGAACATCTTCTTTTGTGCTTATTTGTCATTCTTACCTGTTTTTTGGTGAAGTGTCTGTTTGAGTCTTTTCCATGATTAAAAAAAATTATTTTTTCTTGTGTTCTTTCTGGAGTTTTGACAATTCTTTATGTATACGGGATACAAGTCCTTTTTTAGACATAGAGTTTACAAGTATTTTCTCCCAATCTGTAGTTTGTCTTTCATTCTCTTGAAAGTAGCTTACATAGAACAAAAGTTTTACAATTTGATGAAGTCCAACTTACCATTTTTTTAAATGGATCATGTTTTTGATATCATGTTTTAAAACTCTGTCTAAAATCTTGGAGATTTTCTCTAATGTTTTCTTCTAAATATTTTATAACTTTTATGTTTTACATTTAGATTTATGATACAATTTGGGTTAATTTTGTTTATGGTATGGGGGTTAGGACATTAAAAAATTTTTTTTGAGATGCGATCTTGTTCTGTCACTCAGGCTGGAGTGCAGTGGCACCATCACAGCTCTCTGCAGTCTTGACCTTCCAAGCTCCTGTGAACCTTTCCTCTCAGCCGACTTAGTAGCTGGGACTACAGGTGCATGCCACCATGCCTGGCTAATATTTGTGTGTGTGTGTGTGTGTGTGTGTGTGTGTCTCACCAGGTTGCCCAGACTGGTCTTGAACCCCTGACGTCAAGTGATTCACCCAACTTGACCTCCCAAAGTTCTGGGATTACAGGCATGAGCCACCATGCCCAGCCAATAACGTTTTTTACAAACATATGCTCCAATGCTATTTGTTTAAAAATACTATCCTTTGCTGGTGAATTACATTATATTCTTGTCAAAAATTAATTAGTTATAATTGTCTGGGTCTATTCTGTTAAAGGGATAGATCTATGAGTCTATCTTTTTGCCAATGTTACATTTACTTGATTATTACAGTTTTATAGTAAGTCTTTAAATGGATTAATGTGAGTTCTCTGATTTGGTTCTTCTTTGTCAAAATTATTTTGACTGTTTTAATCCCTTTTCCTTTTCATATAAATTTTAGAATCAGCTAATCTGTATCTACAAAAAATCCTGCGGTGATTTTCTTTGGAATTATGTTAACCTAAAGATCAATTTGGAGAGAATTAACATCTTAACTATGGTGACTTTTCTGATTGTGACCACAATACAGTATGGCTTTCCATTAATTATGTCTTCTCTGATTTTTTTTTTATCAGCATTTTGTAGCTTTCATGATACAGATCCTATATCTATTTTACGAGGTTTACAACTAAATAAGTGCATGTTTGTGAGCACTAATAATAATAATGGTAATAGCTCACTTTCATAGCGCTTGCTCCATTGCAGGCTCTTTTACACATATTAACTTATGTAATTTTCACAACAAACTAATTATGTAGGTACTACGATCATTCCAAGTTTTTAGATGAGGAAGCCTAAGCACAGAGCATCAAAATGACTTGCCTAAAGTCACAAAGCTAGATAGAAAGTGGTAGTGCCAGAATTCAATTCTAGGAACATGCTTGCTCTGGCATCCCTGCTTTTGGCATTTTGCTTTCCTGCTTGTAAGAGTTAATTGATACAAAAAAGAAGGTGGAATTATACTCAGAGGTAGACAACGAGTATTAGCTAGTCAACTTCAGAAATTCACAATACATTCTCTTTTGATTTCTTCAGTTTCAGAGGCTGCAAAATAAAATACTCAACTGTTCAGTCATCATTGCAGCTAAGGTGGCCATGTAAGATATTTCTTACAGAAGTCCTTGGAAAAGAATTCTCATTCTGAAAAAAAGGAAAGTCTCCGGAGTAGAAAGTCTTTGTGTTTCTCCCAAAACCCTCACCTAATCTTTCTACCTGGATGAGATGCATGCATGCAGCCCTCATCCTGTGATCCTGAAGATGGGAGACAAATGCTGAGTAAAAGTGGAGTGGAGAGAGGGATAGATCCCAGATCCCTGATAAAATCCTTGAATAGTTAGCTCTGGGTTGTCTATAGCTGGGCCTTTTGTTATGTAAGGAAAATGTAGCTCTATCAGTCTAAACCATTATCATTCTAGGTTTCTATCACTTGCACCTGAAAGCAATTCCAACTGATACATTGGGAGAGTGTTTATAGTGAAAGAAGCACTGAGGAAAGCTGACCCAAAAAAAGGGACCATGGCAGAAAACCAGGGAAGGAGACTGAGAAAGAATGATCAGGGAGCTTCAAGGAGAACTGGAAAGTGTTGTGTTAAGAAATCAAAGGAAGTATAGAATTTTTAAAAGACTAGTGATAAAAATGGCAAGTGCATCAAAGAGATATAATAAGATAAAAACTGAAAAGTATGCATTGGGTATAATCATTGAGAGGTCATTGGTGACTTTATTAAAAAAAATTTCCGTGCATTGTTGAAGAAAACATTTGATTACGTTGTATTGGTGAAAGATGTGGAAAAGTTAAGGAAGTAAAGACAACACATGTAAAATCACTTTCTAAAAATTTTGGATGAACCAGGGAAGAGATGTTGGAGGGTATCTAGAGGGAGAGAAAGTCAAAGAAAAACTTTTTTTCCTGCCTGGTTGTGAGTGACTCAAACATATTTATAGGCTGGAAAAGGAAGAGCAAGTTAGGAGAGCAGGGAAGTATGATAGTGTGGAGTCCCTCCAGAACTGGGAGTGAATAGGATTAAGCAGATTGGAAGAGATGCTA
This sequence comes from Cacajao melanocephalus, assembly GCA_963573385.1. Taxonomy (NCBI): domain Eukaryota; kingdom Metazoa; phylum Chordata; class Mammalia; order Primates; family Pitheciidae; genus Cacajao; species Cacajao melanocephalus. The sequence continues at coordinate 32,338 of CAUYLG010012130.1, forward strand.
ATCTTGAACAGAACTGAAGGACTCTTGTCCACTGAGACTAGAGAAAATTAAGTAGAGAAGGGTAAGACTGTAGTTAACTCTAATGATAAGAAAGTAGAAAACGAAGAGAGAAAGAGATTATGTCAGAGGGCTGAATTTTCTAAATTACAAAGAAGGCAAGAACATTTACTTCAATTGTGCGGGTAGGGTCCAGAAGAACATATGAGAAGAGTAGTAGGGATTTAGCTCCTGAATGACGGGTGTCTTTGTCCATTGTCTGATATTTGATTATATCAGAATATCTGAAACTTTTCTTTATAAATTTCAGGAATCTGAAAATCCATAAAGAATCTGAAGGAATCTGAAATCTATTTTTTAAAAAAGAAATTTACTTCTTACAGTTCTGGAGTCTGAGAAGTCCAAGGACAAAGGGCCGCATCTTATGATGGCCTTCTTTCTGGTGGGGACTCTGTAGAGTCCTAATGTGGTACACAGCATTATATGGCAAGAGTGTGCTAGCTCAGGTGTCTCTTCCTCTTCTTCTAAAGCCATCGGTCCCACTGAAGCTCCCATCAGAGCCCTCATGACCTAATCACCTTTTAAAGGCCCTATTTCTCAATACTGCCACATTGGATATTAAATTCCAGTGTGAGTTTTGGAGGGGACAAATATTCAAACATAGCAAAGGTAATTGAAAAAGAAGCTAATCAAGGGAAACTAAGCATGATGGGCTTGGTGGAGGGACACCTATAGTCCAGGATTATATACAGAGTTTTGTATTACTGGCTATTTGCCCAGGTGTGTGCATTTCTAACAGCAGTGAATAGTGACCTGGGCATGAGGAGAAGAAGTTGAGCTGTGGCAATGATCCATAGTCATCCTTCTTTGGGACTTTCCTGGGAAGGTGTGGGGCAGGAAAGAAGTACAAAAAATTAATGCTGATGAGACAGTAAAGTGGAAGATCATCAAGGGAGTCTAAGTCTATAAAAGGGAGGGAGGCCACGAGGCATGTGACAGCCTGAAAGACAACTAAGGCACTATGGGGTTGGAGTTTGGCCAGGAGGTCAAAATCAGGACATACAGTGTTAACAGCAGTGTGAGAGTTGGTAAGTTAGGAGGTGTGGATCAAAGAATAGACAAGCGCAGTTAAATGCTCGTTAGGGTGGACCAGTACTGGGCAATAAATAGAATGATGTCCTCTGAAAGTGAGTGCTAAAGTTCAGTAAAGTGAGTCTTTAATAGAGTTAACATAGTCCAGTAAATAGAAAGTCAGTTATTGAATGGATTAGCTTCATGGGCATTGAAATCTAGGATGATGTATAATCTAGTATAGCACATAATCTATTATTGAGTTGTATCCGAAGTAATATAATATTATATATTTATTTATTTAATTCCAACATGTAAATATTTCTATAAAAATCTCCATGATTTTCAGGATTTCTGCCACCTAAACAATTTGTTATTCTTTGATGTATAAGTAGAGTGAGAGAGAGGATGGAAAGGCATGTTGAAATCATATTGTAAAAGTTGTTATTTTATCTCAGTGTTTCTCAACTTTTTCTCCCATTATTGGTTCCCTAAGGTACTTTTTCTACAGACCTTTTTTCTCTAATTCTACCCCTTTTATTCCCCCATGAAAATTTAACACCACAGTTACATTGTGTATCTGTTTATGCACTATATGTATATCTATTCTTTATAATAAAAGGAGTAAGGACTGTGTTCCTCTCCCCTCCCCAAAACAATTTTTGCCTCCTAGGGAGCAATATTGCTCTATCATGAAGAAATTTCCTAGGTTTGGATGTTACTTGAAAGGATATAGGAACCCGTGAGGATATCTAGGAAGGGATTGATATAGAAATGTTCGTGTGGCTTCTCTTATAATTTAAAAGATCCTCTCTTTTGCAGAAATTAAAGGATCATAAATAAACTCAAGCTTACATCAAAAAGCAGCATTGACAAATCTCTCACAACACACTCACAAGACAAGATTTAGAAATAAAGTTAAGTCCTGTTTCAGGTAGAACTATAGAGGCCTTCTCTGCTTCTCTTCTTTAAAGCCAAGTACTCAGAATTTGCTTTGCAGAACCCTCTGTGGGTAGATGTGATCCTCAGCATGGATCTGGGGGCAGGGGGTAGCCAGTAACTGACATCTAAGGATGTCAAAGGGCACATTCTGAGAAGGCATCCCTGTAGAACTGATGGCCTGCCTCTAGTGGCTGGCTCATCGGTACAGTGAGGTCCTATCCATATCTTTTTAATTGAGGACAAAAATGGCAGGAAAGAGAAGGACAAATTCTCTAAGGAATGTATCTGATTCTCTTGGCTTTACTGGAATAACCTACATAAAGGTCAGAGCCTTCCTCTCATGATGATTGGGGATAAGAAAGAAAGACCACAGTCATGGCTCTGTCTTTGCCCAGGATGAAATTTGGAATAAAGACAGATCATTTTATTGCTTTGTGAGGAGAGGACAACAGGTTCTTTGTTTTGTTTTCTTTCAGTGTGACTTGGTGCCCACTGGTTTTCCCCAAAGCTCAAATGCCATGGATTATTGTGACTAGGTGGGCTATTTTTTTTTAATCCTCTAAAAAGATATTGAAAGAATTCACTATTATCATTACAATTTCAGTGTGTAAAGGCTTCGGGGAGATGATAGTATCAGTAATCATGCCAGAGAAGCATATGGAAAAGGTCATTATCTAGCAAACTCTTACCTGCTAGAAGATTAGAGTAGATTTCATCTTTGCAAAATGCTGACCCCAGGCTCAATGGCCCTTGGAAGAAAAAGGGTGATCCTTGAAGCTGGAAAGTTGCTTTTCTTCAGCCTCTCAGCAGGCTGATCAGATTAAAAGGCATCTTGACTTTCTGGTCAGCCATTGCCGCTTCCTGAGCACAGGCAGAGGATTGCTATGTGTTGGGTAGAAACCGGTGGTGCCACAGAGAGGCCCCCTGAACCAGAACTCTTTGTGAAGGGGGAAGAGTTTCCTTTGTTTGGTCAGAGTTCAAAACAATTCACCGTGGAAAGTTGTCCTGAGAGCCATTCTGCTTCCTTTCTGTTTTATATCCATCAAGGCTTTCCTTTTAGATAGAAAAGAAGAAAAGCTTAAGAAAAAGAAAATGTTCTTGTTCAGTCTTGTCTTTGCATTCTAGTGGAGCTGTAGTTTCGACAGAACCAGGTTGACTTGACAAATTAATAAGGGAAAAATGGTTTGCAGAAAGACATCATGTTCCAAAGGGCATGTGGAGTGGCATGAGAGAGGTTGGAAGATGACAAGAGTGTAAAGAGGACCAACATTGCTTCAGCTGGATGTTTGTTTTTTGGTTCTTCTCTATTTCTGATTGTCATCCTCAATACAGCAGGGTAGAGAGAGAGAGGGGGGTAGTCAACTCCACCCCAGCCCAGTATTTCCACCAGTTCTGCTTAGCCCCAAGGTGCCCCCTCTTGGTATGGGGTGGGAAAGAGATGGGGGGCACAGAGCTCACCTGTGACAGAGAGGAGACCAACTTTCTAAAAACTTCTGAGGGCATGTGGAGAATGAGAAGGGCTTGGCAATGGAGACTTGTGAATTAAAGGTAAGAATAGCCAGGTAACAAAAACACCTGCTTTGAGTTGAGAAATCCATAAATATGAAAACTCTGGGGGAAGGGGCTCATACCATCAATTCTGGACTGGGTGAGGGAAGGGAGTGAGGACTGAGACCAATGACACTTTGTACTTTTCAAACAAACACAAACACAAAGCACAAAGTTTGAGTGTTTTCAACAATGTAATCTAGGTTATCTGCATATTAGGAACAGCCTTGAAGAGTGAAAAAGGGAGCCTGTATTAAAAACAAGGGACAGTTTTCTCCCCTTTACCTTGGTGTGCTTGGGGAGTGCTGCTTGCATTGCTGTATCTTAATCATGTTGCATTGGCAAACTCCCCTCCTTAGTTTACTCCACCACCTGTTGCCTTCCCAGTAACTTCTGAGCCTGGATGCGTGTTTCTTCAGTTCAAGGGCAAGGTGAGGGTTCATTACTTAATGTCTTAGAAAGTCAGGCCCCTCCCCTTTTGTGCTTAAAAAACAAAGGTTGGCGATTAAACTTCAAAAGTCTTGAGGCTGGGCAACAATAAATAAAAAAGATTTAAATGAGAAAAACAACTAAGTTTCTGATTTCTCAGAAAGATCAGACTCTGCGAGCTGATTCTCATCAATGTGCCCTGTTGGCTCGCATTTCCCAGAGGCCCATCCCAGTCTCAACATTGATACATTCAGTTTTTCAGGACAAAGCAGTGCTGTCTTTGTGAGCCATGTTCCCCTGCCAGCCAGCTGGAGCTGCCACACTCAAGGTCACTGAGCAGACAAACAAAGCTCTGGGAAGAGGTGCATCGGGGTGTTTTGACCCCTCTCCACCACGTGAGGCTGGCTGTATGTTCCAAGTCAATGGACGTTGAAGAACATTGACTTAGACAAGAGTTTCACAGCAAGGTGAGGGTTCTCCCCCTCCCTCTCAATCAGCAAGCTAGACCTTCCTCCCAAAAGCAAACTGCAGTCATAAGCAAATCACTTAATCCCTCTGGATCTCAGTTTTCTTCCCTATAAAATGGGCACATGACTATCTGCTCTGCCTTATTAGGAGCTTATTAGGAATGCCAAAGGAGGCAATATTTAATAGCAATTAGAGACAACTTTCAAGTGCAATGTCAGGATTATGAAGAGACGACTCTCTACCTGCCCGTCTCTCCTTCCTGAGACCTCAGGCCTGAAATATCTTTAAAAGGACGCAAACCTTAATGCTCAACAACAAGATGACATTGGAAGTGGAAACACTCCAGGGACGAGATATACAAGAGCAGGCTTATACCTAGGAGTGAGTGAATACATCGGTGATGTCTCCGGGAGCCAGGTTTGATGGAGGAAGGAGAGAGTGCAAAAGCTCCTGCAGTTGGCCCACAGATAGGGGATATGGGTGCGTGGGGGAGGGCAATGATGGGAAAAAGCTAAAATTCCAGAATAAACTTCAATAATTTTACTGGGAATGGATCCTGCCATTCAGGGATTTTCTTCAGAGGTACAAGTTGAAGTCAATTGAGAGAAGAAAGACGTATTTTACCCTATTCTGCTCTTACTTTTATGCAATATAAAGAGACAGCTTATTAAATTCAACCAAGCTGCAGACTCATGAACATGAAGCAATGTTCTTGACACTGAATCTGTGTCGCTGGCTGTTCCCTGCATTTTGCTTATTAGGACTCGTCCAGACAAATAAATGCAGTGTGCTTAATTCTCCAAAGCCTTGCTTGCCTGATGGTTGTGGCTCCCTCTAATCCAGAGCTTCCTAACCCCTGTACCACTTCACAATGGTGGGCTGCAAGGAGGCTGCATATGTGCAAGATGGCCAGTCCCTCAGTAATGTGCAGCTCTGTGGGGTGTGGGGCAGCCTCTTGCCTTATGCATCCTGCTGCTGACCATAATGAGCCATACCTTTATTATACTAATTTGCTTGTACCATTGTGTGGGAAAAAAAAAAGTTGGAAAGCATTATTCTAATCTGTTTTCTGCAATATCTAAAGACAACTTTCTAAATGAAAATCTTGTCTCATCATTACCTTTCAATGACTCCTTATCACCTGTAGAATAAAGTTCAAGCTCCTCAGCATTTATGAACAATTCCTGTATTATCCGGCTCCTGCGTTCGTCCCTAGTCCTGTCTTCTGGTCACCTCAAGCTGCTTGCTGTTTCTTGAATGCACTATGTTATTCTTAGCTCTACGTTTTGTACGTGCTATTCCCTCTCCTTGAAATAGCCCCCTTTCCTAGTTCTCATGAGGATCTCCTCCCTTCCTTTAAAATTCATCTTCCATATTATCTCCTCTGGGCAAGGGCCTCGGACCTGCTTAGGCTCTGCTAAGATCACCATGCTGCCTTGTACACACCCATCTTATAGCACTTATCTTACTGCCTTCACTTTTGGCGGGCCTGGCTGTTTCACTGTTATAATTAGCCCCAGGAAAGCAGGCTCTGTATTTCACTCATCTTGTGTCTTAAACATTACAGGTGTTTAATGAGTACTTACTGGAAAATAATTAATCCATCTATGATGGTAAAGAGAAACAAGTTGGTTACAGAATGAAAACTGATTGACAATGGTTAATCACAAAATTAATATTAATAGTCATCACCTTTTATTGGGAATCTACTCTGTGGCAAGAACTATTGGTAGGCTTTATCTTCTTACGTTGTAGTCATTCTGATAATCCCACAAAGTAAGAACTACTATTCCCAATTTTATAGGTGAGGAAAATGAGGTTGAGAGAGACTAGGTGACTTTCACAAATTCACATAATTTCTTAACAGCAGAGATGAGTACAAAGTATTGCTGACTCTGATGATGGATCTCTTTCTCCTCCCAACCCATGGATTTCAAATGAATATTGAAAATATTTTGCATACACATTCTTTACCTGGACACATGAATATTATGATCATGAAAGTTTTCTGTCAACCAAGAGGCGCCCAGTGCAAACATTATTTCTGGGTATATCTGTGAGGTTGCTTCTGGATAAGATTAGCATTGGAATCAGTGGGCTCAGTAGATTTCCTTCTCTAATGTGAATGAGCATCACCCAATCTGTTGAGGGCCTGAGTAGAACAAAAATGTTGAGGAGGATATATTCATCCCTTTTTCTTCCTGCCTGCCTGCTTGAGCTGGGACATTGATCTTCTCTTAACTTTTAACTGAGATTTATACCACCGATTCCCCTGCTTCTCAGGTCTTCGGATTCAAATTGGTACTACACTACCGGTTTTCCCGGGTCTCCCGCTGGCAGATTGTAGATTGTGAGACATGTCAGCCTCTACGATCTTGTCAGCCAATTTCTTACAGTAGATTTCTTCCTATATGTATGTTCTGTTGCTTTAGTTTCTCTGGAGAACCCGGACCTAATACAAATACATATCCATACCTGGGTGTATTTGCCCTCTGTCTCTTACATGTCTTTTGCTGCTCTCACTCCTTATTCTTCCCTACTCTGGCCAACCATGCCCAGCTTAGAGTTCTGGTGCCTTTAGATCTGGCTATAAAGTGGGCAGAAGTTGGGGGCCCACTGAGTTTCAACTATGTTCTGCCTATAATTCTCCTGCCAAGAGCCTCTCATGGAGAAACTGAGCATGGGAGTTTTCAAAAATAGGAGCAAAACAGAACAAGGCATGTTTGTAAAGGGAGAGTAAAGAGACCTGCATTCCTGAGGGTGTGCTTTTGAGAACACTTTGAGCAGGAGTGGAGGGGTGAATTGTGGCCTGGAGGCAATGGGAATGAATGAGAATGAATAGGGTTGAGAGGATATGCTCAAGGGATAGTTAAAAACGAGTCAAAAGTTTAGATCTCTAATTAGATGTGAGTCTTTAAAGAGTCCTTTATATATTAATTCTCTAAACATATATAACTTAATATGTGTCATAAGGGGAACAAAGGGACAGTTAGGACCAAATCCCTACCTTTGCGGTACTCATAGTCCAGAAAAGTAGATGGCATTAAACACACCTTAGAGGAGGGGTCTTCACCAAGGGAGGGGAGGGCAGAGGAAGCATATCTGCCTGGGATTCTGGGAGAGAGATGGGGAAAGGTATGCAGGGAATATCTTGAAGATCCCCATAGATAAATGTGAGTATATTTGGCTGTGCATAAAAGGAGGAGCAGAAATTCTCTGGTCCGGAAAGATGGGCATTGTGTTCCAAGCCAAGGGCAAAGTTGAGAACTTTGATGAAGCTGGGAAGAGTGAGCAGCTTGGTGTTGCAGGAGCAGAGTGGGTGGGGGACAGAGGAGAGAGGCAGCAGAGAGGGGAGCTGGTGTGAAGAGCTGCCTTTTATGTCCACAGAAAAATGTGAACTTTCATCTCCTTTAAGTGTTTTAGCTGGGTAGGGGAGGGAGGTGCCAAATTTATGCTCTTTCATACAGATAATTCTGACTACAGTGTCGAAACAGACTGCAGTGGGCAAAGCTGAATGGTGAGAGAGCCCCCCTTTGAGGTCAAGGGCATGGAGGACACAGTGGTTGTTCTGTTCATAGAAAAGGTAGGGGACTGGGGAGACAGTGTAGTGAAACAGGGCATGTCCAGTTTTAGCTATGTGGACCAGGCATACTGAGAGCTGGTCAAATAAAGAGAGAGCCACGTGCCATGGAACGTTTCCTGCACCTACCACAATCCTGCATGGTTCCGTATCACATTCTTCTAAGAACCTTCTCCAGTATCTCAGAAATTGCTTTTTCCTTTATGCCATTGTGATGGGGAGATGGGAATCAACTCTGCTAAATTAGGAACATGAAAATAAAATTTTAAATTGGGAAAATAGTAAGGTATCCTTCCGTGAAAAAGATTAAAGTCTTTCCACTTCTAAGAAATCAAGACAAATGTGTTTCAATGGGACTGGAGATAAAGAGTGAGAAAAGAGCCATCCAGAATGAGAGCTTGGGCTGTGCAGGTGTCAGATCATGTGAGAGCATTTGAGAGGCAGGGTCAGGACAGTTGCATGAGGAGGCCAAGAGGAGTGCATTTGGGAGCAGGGTTTGCATGTGGATATTTAGTAAGCTGAGTCACGCAGGATTTCTCATGTTTTTATGTTGCTTATGCCCTTCATATTTACTGTGTCATTACCCAGTAACAACAGCCTATATTAACATGATGCTTCCTATATGTGAGGCATCGTCCTGAGTGTTTTTACCTTTCTTAGCTTATTTAATCCTCTCAGTGTCCCATGAGGTATGAACAATCTCCCTCCTCATTTTATACGTACAAAAACTGAGGCCCAGAGCAGAGAAATCCTGGAAAGTGGCAGTCTCAAGATTTAAACATGGGCTGTCTGGCCCTAATGCTGACTCTCTTAACCACTTAATATACTGCCTGTGCACATTAAAGTTCAGTAAAACTTTATGTGAAGAACACTTGAATTGTAAATCATTTATTTCTAGGTGGTGATATTACATCCATCAATATTCCATAAAAGTAAATCAGCTGGCACAGTTCAAGGAAAGGAAGGGATGGAGTTTCAACATCTAGTTAGTTGTTACTTGACTGCATATTTGTCACCCTCATCATGTTTTCAGCCTCTCAAGGATCAAGAATCCTATTTCCTCTGTTTCCCTGTCACAGCTGGCATAGGATTTTGCAAAAAGTAGGTGCTTATAAATGCCTATTAGTCAATTTTTCACAATTTCCCACTCTTGTCAGACTCAGCAAGCTGCAATTTCTCCCACGGTGTGGAGTTGCTGCTGGGGAGTGGCTGTCCAGCCGACATTTCCAGCCCCCTTGTATCCAGCTGGGGCTGTTTGGAATTCTGGCAATGGAAGAGTCACCCAGACAAATGGAGACTTTGTTGGAAGGAAAATTAATTTTTGTTACATGAAGCCGCTGTGACTTAAGGGGGATGCTTGTTACAGCAGCTAGCCTACCTTTATTAACACACAGTGGTTAATAAGGTTTTTTAAATGGAAGATTATTAATGGAATAAGTTCTTTGAATGGAAAAGTGGAGCCCTGCTTTATGTATGGCCTATGGCCATGTGGCTTGACTGTAAGCAGAGACCCCCCTGGGGGCTTGGCTTTGTCTGGATTAGTTCAATTGTCATTATCTTGTCCTTATCAAGCCATTAGGACACTGAGAGCCATGTTCTATATGTTGGAGAGAATAGCAGCCCCAGAGTGCTTCTCTGACAGACAAAGGGCCATTGTATAACCTGGCGTTTCTTTATTCCTTCCCAGTAGCTGTTCTGCCTCCTGAGTTCTTTTTTGGCCTGCCCTGTGAGGGAAACAGGTGAGTGAAATTTTTGTTTTAATCCACTGTCCATTCTTCTCCCCAGGTGTTTTCGCCTTTAAAATGCTTTTGGTCTTTGAATTCAGACCGATCATACTTTTTGCCAAAAGAATAATCATCTACTTGCGGCTCAGCTGGTCACTTCATTTCTCCAGTTGGCCGAGGAAAGTATTATTATTAGACAATTTTTCTTCTCTCTAAGGGGAAAGAGCAGTGATTTGTTCCTCTGTTCAGGTCTCAAAAGAAGGTGAAAAATATACTTTTTCTGGTGGCTTTTGTCTGAACAGCGCGCACAGCGGTGGAGGAAGCCCTTGTTGCCTGGGTGGTGAGTTTATTGATTGAGATCATATATGATGGGGCCTCTCCTGACACAGCTCTGCAGCTGGTGCTCCCCATGGCTCTTCAGCAAGGGTCCATATGAGTTTTCACAGAAGGCTCTGGGAACCATAATGGCTTAGTTGGCAGGGAAAATCTCCATATTCTTTATGCTTTCCTACTGAGCTCTGCTTCTACAATGTCTCTTTATCCTCTCTCAGTAATTATTTCTTACTCTCCAACAGTACGTTGCCTTTACAAAGTGATTCCATGTGATTCATCCCATGGGATTCTTACAAAATCTTGATGAAGGAAGTGGGGCTGACAGTATTGCCCCTAACTTATATAAGAGAGAACTGAGGAAAGATCAAACAATTTACTCAAGGTGACACAGCTTCCAAGTGACAAAGTAGCAACTAGAATCTCTTATACATTCTTTTCACCTCATGGTATCACTTCTCATGGAATATGAAATTAATGCTTTGGTTATATAGGTGAACTTCCTTTAGTTGGAGTCCCAAAACTCAGCAAAGAGCAAAATCCCATCCTATTGCATTTCCATTCACAAAACTGCAACTAGGTATGACCAAAGTGCTTCAGGATAATGTATATGTTTTGTAATAGACGGTGAAGTTGATTAAGGAAAATGCCATTGTTTTTTCTAATAGAATACACAAATAGAACACACACAATAGAATACACACACAATAGAACATGTAAATATTTATGACGAAACAGTAATGTCTGGGACTTGCTTTAAAATAATGCAGTAGAGAAGGATTTGGGGAAAGTTGGCAAACATAGATGAAACAAGATTAACCATTTACTGATAATTATTGAAGCTAGGTCTTAGGTACATTGGGGTTATTATGCTACTTTTTGTACATTTTTGAATATGTTAGAAATTTCAAAACAAAATGCTAAATGTATAAAGATACATTGATAGGCAGAGATTTCAAAACAAAGTGCTAAATATATAAAGATGCATTGATAGGTAGAGAAGCCCATGTCTTTGAAGTCTTTAAACAGAAGTAGCAGATCACTTTGTGAGGATATTAAAGGGAGTATTAGGTGAGAGGATCCCTGCAACCACTAGAACCAAATGCTGACTGCCATTTAATTTTTATTTTGGAGAGAGAAACTTCCCAATAGTTAACTAAATAACAAGGATAGTAAGACCTTGCGCCTGTAAACTTTTGTGAACAATGTTTTATTAAGTTTTTAGGTTGCACCAAGATATTTTTATGAACTGCTCATGCTGCATAATTGAAAGGTACATTAGTGCAAAATGGGCCGTTAGAGATCCAGTTCTGAGAACTTTTATTCCTGAGACAGGTCCCAAATGCTCAGTTGGGAGGAAGCAATTGGAGGGAAAAGAAAAGCCTCCATGTATGTGGAAGGGAAAGAAAACGGGCCAGTTAACAGACCATGTATGAGGAACAGGCAGAATGGGAGCCACGGCAGGGCTCTAGGGGTTATGACTAAAGGGGTGACAATGGAGACAGTGTGGGAAGGGTATTCTTCACTACCAGCCTTGACTACCAGTGACCTTGAGCAAATGCCAGCACCTCTAGACATGTGAGGCTCCAGGTCCCCAGAGCTAGTTCTGCCAGACAGGGCTAAGTCATTTTAACACATTGCTTGTCCCACTGCCAAAACACAAATAGAAATCTCTGGCAGATGGCTGCATGCAGCTCTGTGCAAGTCTGGTAGGCACCAGGGGTGAGAGGCTGATCCCTAAAAAAACTAAATTCTAAGCTCCTATGAGTTCTTATAGTCTTGGTGCTGGAATTTAAAAGGATGATTATTAATGAAAATAGTTAATCCAGCAACATACCCACCTTATGTTCTAGGAATCTGTGGATTTGCACAGACAAGAAGAGAGCTAATGTTAGCTCAGCAGGTTAAGAAATGAGATTTAAATGAAAAAACCATTCAAATCTTTTTTTTGTTTTGTTTTTCTTTTGCCCAAATGCATTTTTCCCTTTTACTTTAACCCATGAGAACAAGATTTTGTTCATTTTCTCATTTTCCCCATAAACAATTAGTTTTGATTGAATTGAATAATCCTATTAGAGACATAGCTTCCGGTTTTCCATTTTGACAGTGACATTTTTGTAGACAGTGTTTTCTGAACTTAAACTGTGCCAAAAATGCCCTCAGGACACTTTGAGGGAAATCTTGGCACCCAGGTACATAGACCTCCACAAGTGCCAGATGTGTTGGCAGTAAATGCTGCCCTTCTATTGATCATAAGCAAAGTTCCTTAAATGTTTTCATGCCCATTGCCTCCTGTCATCCTCAAGTGACCTCAGAGTTGTCTCAAGTGAGCCTTTTCACCCTTATGAAGAACATGGAATAATTAAGGCTTAGAGAAGTGACAATTTGTCAAGAGCTCATTTTTCTGGCTTCCAGGTCACACCAGCAAAGCATGCTGCTTCTCCACCTGGCAGGATGCTTATCCTCCCAGCCTCTCTCACTGAAGACTTGCTCCCCAGAAAATCCACCTTCTTACTCCGCTCCTTGGTTACCACAGGATGACACAGAGACCACTGTGCAAACAAATAACTTTGGCATCCCAGCATCTCCACATCTCCAGATCTACCACCTGCACTTAGGGAGGTTTTGCTGGCTTTCACACCACAGGGCTGAGCATTATCTAAATGCTAAACATGGTGATTAGGGACTTATCCACTCTACATCCCAGGGAGCTTCTGTGAACTCACACATTCATTCTAGACCAAAACAGTATTCTCCCAACTCATTGCTTTTACATAACATGTCAGAACCCACTTGCTAGAATTGCCTTTGTTTATAAACCACAGTCTTGGCCATTGTGGAAGTGCTTCAGAGAAAAAAAGAATGGATGAGAAGGTTTTCACATTAACTGGAAGTTCCATCTTCAGACTGGCTGTAATACTAAACAGCCATATAACCTTGAGTAAGTGAACTACTGTTTCTGAATCTCAGTTGCCACACCGATGAAAAATAAACAAGAGAGTAAGTACCCTCCTAGGATTATCCCATTACTCAAAAGGGACGATATGTGTGAAAATGCCTTGGAGAGTGTAATAAAGACAATAGCAACAATCACAGTACTTTTATACTATTGAAGAAGCCAGAAGTTGGGATGGTTTATCTTTCATTCTGCCTTAAGGAAACTGAGGCACCCAGAATTCAAATAAAAGCGGAAATTGCTGGGGGGGGGCATTCAAAGCATACTAGGCTCAGAGATGAATATTGTTACAATGATCAAACAACCTTTGATTGTGGTAGAATCAATGTGGCATGAGGTAATGAGGAACTTTTGAAAGGTAAGACGATATACAGAAAAAGTGATCAGTGCCCAATGCTGAAAAACAGAGGGCTAGAATTTGGTTTAAACCATTTGGTTAAAAAGTTTGTTTGGCCCCATGGCTGCCCTTAGAATATGATCCAATGAAAGCCCAGTTCTAGTGGACAAGATTGTGCATGGAAAGGAGCTGGCTCCGTTAAACCTTAGAGTGGTGTGTGGAGAAAACCTGGCATACAGGATGAAAGGGAGAGAGAAGAAGGACTTGGCCACTTGTATGACCCTTCACAGGATCCAACCAGGCCACCTGGAGGCACCACAGCAGAGAGAGAATGTTGTATCTGCACACACTTCTTAATACCTCTGGAAATGTTTTGAACCCCAGCTCTGAACACAGCGTTTTTTACATGTGAAACATGTCCCTGTGATGCTTACTGTTTTCTCACACCTAGGTCAAGGTCATTCAGCACACGTTTATTGAACACCTTCTTTGGACCAGACACTATTCTGGCTCTGTGGAAAGATGGAAAAGCAGCCAGTGTGGTCCTGATTTTTATAGACTGTGTAATCTGGTAGAGCAATACTCGTAATTTGGAATAAGTACTAGGGCGAAAACAAATATGGGGCTGTTTTTGAGAAGATGAGGACACTGTAAGGAAAAGCTTCTCTTGGATGTGGCTGATTTTAGGTAACTTTTAGTGATGAAGCTGGGATTCGAACCTAGGTGCCACATGCTGCTAGAGACAGTCTTCTTAAATCGTGCACTGCTGTGTCATGAAAAGAGTAAAGAAATCATGCTGTCATGACCTCCTGGCCCTGCTGCATCATTTGTGAGAATCCGCTGTAGTGCCGCGGTGTCTTCATTTTGCTGACTGACAGAGGTCCAGTTATGGTGCAAAGTGCTGGAACTAAAGTGATGTATATGATATAAATATTACTCTCTAGGACCTCAATCTAGGGGCAGGAGAGAAAACTGCAATTTGGTGTGATATGTGCATGATATATGTGAAGGGTTGATTATCGGCGCCCAGGATAAAGGGCAGCTTACTGAGCCTTGTGGGGACTTGAAGCTTTCTTTCTTTCTCTTTTTTTTTTAATTGTACTTTAGGTTCTGGGGTACATGTGCAGATCATGCAGGATTGTCGCATAGGTACATACATGGCAATGTGGTTTGCTGCCTCCATCTCCCTGTCACCTATACCTGGCATTTTCCACCATGTTATCCCTCCCCAACCTCCCCAACCCCCGTCCCTCCCCTAGCCCCTCCAACAGACCCTAGTGTGTGATGCTCCCCTCCCTGTGTCCATGTGTTCTCATTGTTCAACACCCGCCTATGAGTGAGAACATGCGGTGTTTGATTTTCTGTTCTTGTGTCAGTTTGCTGAGAATGATGGTTGCCAGGTTCATCCATGTCCCTG
>CAUYLG010012131.1:0-22059 GCA_963573385.1 Cacajao melanocephalus
GGTGGGGGGCTAGGGGAGGGATAGCAGGAGGTGTGGGGCTGGGGAGGGATAGCAGGGGGTGAGGGGTTAGGGGAGGGATAGCAGGGGGTGGGGGGCTAGGGGAGGGATAGCAGGGGGTGGGGGGCTAGGGGAGGGATAGCAGGGGGTGGGGGCTAGGGGAGGGATAGCAGGGGGTGGGGGGTTAGGAGAGAGATAGCAGGGGGTGGGGGCTAGGGGAGGGATAGCAGGGGGTGGGGGGCTAGGGGAGGGATAGCAGGAGGTGGGGGGCTAGGGAAGGGATAGTGGGGGTGGGGGGCTAGGGGATGGATAGCATTAGGAGAAATACCTAACATAGATGATGGGGTGATGGATGCAGCAAACCACCATGGCACGTGTATGCCTGTGTAATAAACCTGCATGTTCTGCACATGTACCCCAGAACTTAAAGTATAATAATAATAAAAAGTTCAAACAACACAAAATATGCAATCTCACATTTTTAAGGCAATGTCTATTAACAGTTAGGCATGAGTCCTTCCTGACCATTGCTGCATGCATCCAAATATAGATATTTTGACAAAATGTGATTGCCTATGCATTATGAGGGGCGCCTGACGGGTCTGCATGGAGCCGAATAGGTTGCGGGCATTGTGACAGGCGTGGGGCCGGCGCAGCGCCCTGTGGGCAGCTCTGGCGGGGAAAAGGAGAGGCTGAGGTGGAGAGGACGTGTGTGGCGAGCTGGAAACACTGTCTGGCTTCAGTGCACACCTGGCCAGGGAAGAGCAGAGGAGGCGGCGGCGGCGGCTGAAGAAGCGCATCTTCGCGGCGGTGTCTGAGGGCTGCGTGGACGAGCTCGTGAAGCTGCTGGTGGAGCTGCAGGAGCTTTGCAAGCGGCGCCGCGACCAGGATGTGCCTGGTCCGTGTCTGAGCCTGGCGGAGGGTACGGGGCTGGGGTCCTGCTTGGCTTCGGGTGCCCATCTTCCCCTCTCCTCAGCAAGCCGTGGGGCTGGAGTGTGAGGAGCCCTGCAGGCTGGCTAGGGACCCTGAACGTGACTCTGAGGGGGATGGGGAGCCACAGAAGGGTTTGGGCCGGTGAGATCGTGGTCTGACCACTGTGTGGAAGGTGGGGGGTAAAGCTGGAGAAGGCCACCGTCCAGGCAGCGCTGGGACCCTGAAGCAGGGCTTGAGAAAGGGAAGGGTTCTGAGGGGCTCCCCAGACATCAGCATTGGCAGGACTCAGCACGTGGGGAGAGGGGGAGAGGGGAGTCCAGCACGGTGCCCTTTAGACTTGCGTAGCTTGGTGGATGCTGGAGGCCTGGCTGTCTCTGGGACCATTGCAGTATCAGGTTGATGGTGAGGCCATGAGCTTTATTTGCAGGCCACAGGGAGTGAGGGGGCAGGCCGGAGACAGAGACTCCAGGGTGGCGGCCCCGGGGTGGGAGCGCACAGTGGGAAGTCATACAGTGGGCACAGAGGAACAGGCCTCCGAGGAGGCTCCCGTGGGCCACAGAGAGCAAGGAACCCGCAAAGGAGATGGCGGAGGAACGGCTGGAACGGAGGAGGAGAGCGGCAGTGTGAGGTCTGGGAGCGCGGTCTGGAGGTCTGCAGCTGCAGTCCCACACCCTCGGGGCTGTGAGGGCCCAGGGCAGCCGGGCGCCCCCTGTAGCTCCATCCCTGCCCGCAGACTTCCTCATGCACAAGCTGACGGCCTCAGACACGGGGAAGACCTGCCTGATGAAGGCCTTGTTAAACATCAACCCTAACACCAAGGAGATCGTGCGGATCCTGCTTGCCTTTGCGGAAGAGAACGACATGCTGGGCAGGCTCATCAACGCCGAGTACACGGAGGAGGCCTACGAAGGTACCCTGCCGCCGCCGGGCTGTGCCTCGGGGTCCGAGGGTGGGTGCGGGGCCGCAGGGCCACTGCCGGCCACGCCATGTGGAGGCGCTGCTGCCACTGAGAAGCCCCAAGCATGCAGCACGGGGCAGGGACGCTGCGGGCACCCCTCTCTTTCTTCCTTCATTCTGCAAGTGATTCTGAGCACTGGTTACATATGCCAGGCATTGCTTTTGGCACTGGCATGCGCTGGTGAATAAGAGATTAAAGTCACTGCTCTAAGGCTGGGCGCGGTGGCTCACACCTGTAAGCACTTTGGGAGGCCGAGGCGGGCAGATCACCTGAAGTCAAGAGTTCGAGACCACCCTGACCACCATGGTGAAACCCTGTCTCTACCAAAAATACAAAAATCAGCTGGGCGTGCTAGTAGGTGCCTGTAATCCCGGCTACCCAGGAGGCTGAGACCTGGGAGGTGGAGGTTGCAGTGAGCTGAGATCATGCCACTGCACTCCAGCCTGAGCGACAGAGCAGGACTCCATCTCTAAATAAATAAATAAATAAATAATAAATAAAGTCACTGCTCTAAATAAGGTAATTTTAGATAAAAAATGCTATGAAGGCTGGGCGCCGTGGCTCAGGCCTGTAATCCCAGAACTTTGGGAGGCTGAGGATGGTGGATCATGAGGTCAGGAGATTGAACCATCCTGACTAACATGGTGAAACCCCATCTCTATTAAAAATACAAAAAATTAGCTGGGTGTGGTGGTGGGCGCCTGTAATCCCAGCTACTCAGGAGGCTGAGGCAGGAGAATCGCTTGAATCGGCGAGGCAGAAGTTGCAGTCAGCCGAGATCGCGCCACTGCACTCCAGCCTGATGACAGAGCAAGACTCTGTCTCAAAAACGTGAAAACAAGTGAAGATAGTGTGACAAAAAGTGACTGGGGAAGGGCAACTTTAGAGTGGACAGTCAGAGTGGTCACCTTTGGCCTGAGGCCTGCATGATGAGAGGGACCAGGGCAAGAGCTCCCAGACGGCACTGGGCTTGGCATGCTTGAGCAATGGAAAGAAGCCTGGAAGTGAGGGAAGAGAACCGGACACGGGCCACTGAAAGTCAGCTGTTGGCAGCATCATCATTAACTGTCCCCATTTGGGTCTCAATGTTGTGGATTTCCTTGTAAGTGGGCCAGAGACGGGGCTGGGAGACCAGGTTTGGGAGCGAGGCTCCCTGCCAGGAAATCCACCGGGGAAAAGCAGTGAGGTGTGTCCTTATTTGAGTTTTGGAGTCAGCAAACGGCCCTCTAGGGTCTTATGAGGTGCTTCTGGCAAAGGTGGCTGGCTCAAGGATGACTGGATGCCGTCTTGCTGACATGCCAGGGGCATGCAACAGTTCAGCATTTTTTTTTTTTTGGAGGCGAAGTCTCTGTCGCCCAGGCTGGAGTGCAGTGGCGCGATCTCAGCTCACTGCAACCTCTGCCTCCCGGGTTCAAGCGATTCTCCTGCCTCAGCCTCCCAAGTAACTGGGATTCATTCTTTTGTGTTTTTAGTAGAGATGGGGTTTCACCATGTTAGTCAGGCTGGTCTCAAACTCCTGACCTCAGGTGATCCACCCACCTCCGCCCCCCAAAGTGCTGGGATTACAGACATGAGCCACCACACCCAGCCACATTTTAGCTTTTTCCAGGTGGGAATCTAGCTTGGGCACTTAACACTTCTCATGGGAGAAAGTAATTGCAATTTATTATTTGAACTCTGCAGACTTTCAAAAGGGTTTTTGTTATATATAAGAAGTCAAGGTTTGTGACAAACTAGAAGGTATGGAGTGGAGAAGAGGAAACCTAGGGAAGGTTGCTGCTACTGAGTGCTAAACTGCCCACTGAGCTCCCTGGTAGCCAAAGCAAAGAGAGAAACTAGATGAACCATATCACATTCTCAGCCTGTCTCTAGGGAGCTGACAGCAGTCCCGTGGGCAGGGAGGTTCAGGCCAGTGCCTTGAGCTTGCTTGTCCTAATTCTCCTCCCTTCTCAGTCCCCTTTGTATCCTGCTTTCTTCTTGTCAGTATTGCAGGACTTGTGAGCTACCCTTTGCTAGCAGCATGTTTCCTTTGAGGGCAGGGATGAAGTCTGCTGAACATAGTTGATTTCCTGGTGCCCTTACGGTCTCACACAGGAGATGCCTAACAGGTATTTTTTGAATAAGTGAAGAAAAGAAGGTTGTTAGTGTTTCTACTGAGGCTTTGCTGTCCTGGTCACAAACGCTTCCCTCTCCCTGTTCTCAGCCTCCCCTTTTGCTTTCCTTCTTTCATGAATCTGCCTCTTGCTGGGGCGAGGTCTGGGGTGCTGTGGGCACCTACTCTGTCTAAATGGTGGGAGGAGCCATTTATTCTTGTCTTCCTGGAAAGCAGCCCCGCCACCATTCCACCCTCTCTGCTGACGCCTTCCTTCCTCTCAGCGTTTCCTCCACCTGGGGCACAGGGGCTCCGGGACCAGCAGAGTAGCACTGTTCCACACTTTGGGCAGGTTACCTTGCTTCTCTGAGCCTCAGTTTCCCCACTGGCCAAGGGCTAATATTTCTTCCCTATGCTGCTAAGAGGAACCAATCATAGCTTTATTAGTCATTTTAAAGCATTTTATCAGAGGCTTTCAGAGTTTTACTTTTTAAAGCAATTATTCAATTAAGACATTTTTATTATAAAAGTTTTAAACCTGAAGTTAAGATATTAGCATAAAAAACCTCTACACATCCATCATCAGATTCAACATAACAGTTTATTTTTATCATTTTACTTTATCTTATTTTTATTTTTGAGACAGGATCTCACTCTGTTGGGCAGGCTGGAGTGCAGTGGCGTGATCACAGCTCACCACAGCTGTGACCTTCCCGGGCTCGGGTAGTTCTCCATCCAGCCTCCTGAGTAGCTGGGACTATAGGTGCGTGCCACCACGCCCAGCTAATTTTTCTATTTGTTGTAGAGATGGGGTTTCACCATGTTGCCCAGGCTGGTCTCAAACCCCTGGGCTCAAGTGATCCTCCCACCTCTGCCTCTCAAAGTGCTGGGATTACAGGTGTGAATCACCACACCCGGCCTATTTTTAATTACATCCACATCACATGTATAGAGTTTCATTGTAAAGCAGTCCAGCATTTTAGATAAGTTTTTTTTAGGGCCTTTACCCATATGCTTTGAGGAGTTTCCTAGGCCTTTGACATATGTGCGTGTGTATGTACGCACAGAAAAGGTTTTATTTATTTATTTAACATAAAATAGTATCATACTGTCTGTATTCTACAAGTTGTTGTTGTTGTTTTGTCGTTGTTTTTGATTAACTATATGTCTTAGAACCCTCTTTTTTTTTTTGAGATGGAGTTTGGCTCTCGTTGCCCAGGCTGGAGTGTAATGGCGTGATCTCTGCTCATTGAAACCTCTGCCTCCTGGGTTCAAGCGATTCTCCTCAGCCTCAGGAGTAGCTGGGATTACAGGCACCTGCCACCACGCCCGGCTAATTTTTGTATTTTTAGTAGAGACAGGGTTTCACCATGTTGGTCAGGCTGGTCTTGAACTCCTGACCTCAAGTGATCTGCCCACCTTGGCCTCCCAAAGTGCTGGGATTACAGGCGTGAGCCAGCAAGCCCGGCCTTAGAACACTTCTCATGCCAAATGTGAAAGTCTAGCTTTTCAGCAGTTTAGTCTGTGCCAAAGCTAATTTCACCCCCGCTCGTCCCTCCCCACTGGCAGAGAGTCATCTGGCGTTTCCAGTTGTTTTGCTGTGACAATGTCGCAGTGCACGTTCCTGTCTTTGACCCTGTGCACAGGTGCACATATGTTTTAGAAAATATTTTGCATTGTAATATTTGGGTTCAAATGCATGCACATTTAAAGTTATAATAGTGTCCAGGTGTGGTAACTCACACCTGTAATCCCAGCATTTTGGGAGGCCAAAGCGAGTGGATCACCTGAGGTCAGAAGTTCACGACCAGCCTGGCCAACATGGTGAAATCCTGTCTCTACTAAAAATACAAAAATTAACCGGGCGTGGTGGGGCACGCTTGTAATTCCAACTACTCAGAAGGCTGAGGCAGGAGAATCGCTTGAACCCGGGAGGCGGAGGTTGCAGTGAGCTGAGATTGCACCATTGAACTCCACCCTGAGTGACAGAGCAAGATCCTGTGTCAAAAAATCCAAAACAAAACCAAAACCAAACCAAACCAAAACAAAAAACCCCAAACCCCAAAGCCTTTTTGTAAGCCAATATGTCAGCTTTTTCTTTGTGGTTTCTGCCTTTCGAATCTTGCTTAAGAAGTAGCAAGATCTTCGGATCTTCCCTACCAAAAGGTTAGTTACAAACTTTCTAATTTTTTTTAAAGCTTAGTTCTTTAATCCACCATTTGTTTACAGCATGGTGGCAGCTCTTTGGGAAATGCTGTTTCTGTTGATACATGTTGAGACCCTCCCCGCCTCCCAGCCTCTGTCCCTTCCATCTGGAAGTTCTCCGGCCTCTAGCAGGCTGAATGCCTCTCCCTCTGCCCGCCCTGGTCAGTCTCCGGCATACAATTCACTCCCCTGCAAGGCCAGATGCTAGCCTTACTCTCCTCCCCAGCGATGGTCCTGAGGGTCCTCGGACGTCCTGCTTTCTCCACCTTTCGTGTGCCCTCTGCCTCTCCTTAGTTCAGGCCTCCTCATTTCTTTCCCCGATTTCGGCTGCCTCTAATGCATCCTCCAATTTTGCAGCCCGAGAGATCTGAAAGCACCCAGGCACCAAACTCCAACTTCTGGTCTGGCCAGTTCCCTACTTCAAGGCCTTCTGTGACTTTAGCCCTTAGGATAAGCTCTGCCCTCTTAGCCTGCCTTATGAGCGGGCCCCGCCTAGCCTCCTAAACTTCTGAGGTCCTAGGTGAGAGCCTCTGGGAAGACCCTGATGCTCTCTGGCTGTGAAGGGCTCTTGCTCTTGGTCCCTCAGCTCCTGCCCCTCTCTGAATCGTGGCACCTAGTTCTCAGTAGCATTGTGGTCTTTTTTATTTATTTATTTTTTGAGATGGGAGTATCTCTCTGCTGGAGTGCAGTGGCACAGTCTCAGCTCACTACAACCTTTGCTTCCTGGGTTCAAGTGATTCTTTGCCTCAGCTTCCCGAGTAGCTGGGGATTACAGGCGTGCACCACCACGCCCAGCTAATTTTTGTATTTTTAGTAGAGACGCGGTTTCACCATGTTGGCCAGGTTGGTCTCGAACTCCTGACCTCAGGTGATCCACCCACCTCGGCCTCCCAAAGTGCTGGGATGACAGGCGTGAGCCACCACGCCCGGCCGCTGTGGCCTCTTGAGGAAAATCATGGACATTGCGTCTGTGCACCCCGAGCCCTGAACCCCCGCGCTGGTGCCGGAGCTCGGGGCAGGCGCTCGACACGGGCTCCTTGGGCGGCGCAAGCGTGAAGGAAGCAAAGAATAAAGCTGGGATTCCCGGTGGCGGGAGACACAGCGAGGAGCCCTGATTTCCCCGTGGTTCGCGGGAGGGTGTGGAGGCCACAGAGGGCGGGCGGAACCCCCCGGCGCTGAGGCTCCCGCGCCCCCGTCCCCCGGTCCGCAGGGCAGACGGCGCTGAACATCGCCATCGAGCGGCGGCAAGGGGACATCACGGCGCTGCTCATCGCCGCGGGCGCCGACGTCAACGCCCACGCCAAGGGGGCCTTCTTCAACCCCAAGTACCAGCACGAGGGCTTCTACTTCGGTGGGTGCCGCCCCCGCCTGGCGCCGAGTCTGGGAGAAAGGAGGAGGGAGAGGGAGGGAGGGGGAGGGGGGAGGAGGGAGGGAGGGGGAGGAGGGAGAGGAAGGAGGAAGGAGGCAGAGGGAGAGGGAGGAAGAGGGGGAGGGAGGAGGAAGGGGAGGAGGGAGAAGGAGGAGGGAGAGGGAGGGAGGGAGGAGGGAGAAGGAGGAGGGAAAGGGAGGAGGGAGAGGTAGGATGGAGAGGAAGGAGGGAGAGGGAGGAGGAAGGAGGGTGATGGAGGAGGGAGAGGGAGAAGGGAGGAGGGAGGAAGGAAGAGGGCAAGAGGAATGAGGGAGGAGGGAGAGGGAAGAGGGAGGAGGGAGAGGGAAGAGGGAGGAGGGAGGAGGGAGAGGGAAGAGGGAGGAAGGGAGGAGGGAGGAAAGAAGAGGGAAGGAAGAAGGGAGAGGGAGGAAGAGAGGAGGGAGAGAGAGGGAAGAAGGAGGGAGAGGGAGGAAAGGAGGAGAAAGGGAGGAGGGAGGAAGGGAGGGGCCGCCTCGCTCTGCACTCCACCCCCACGGTCAAGAGGCTCTGGTGCCCCAGAGGACAGAGCTGGGCCTGGAGGAGGCTGGAGATGTCCATCTGGGAGGGCACCAGTGTGGACCAGAGAAGGAGGGGATGGGAGGTTGGGGGGGAGGAGCCCACATTCTGGGGGTGTCACCTGGTGGTCTTAGAAGCATCCTCCTGGACATCCCTCTGAGGGAACAGACCTGGGAGGGAGGCCAAGGAGGCAGCCACATTTCACAGGCGAGGAGAGGGCTCTGCGAAGGGGAAGGACTTGCCCCAGCGTAGCAGGGCATTGACTTCGGCGTCCTGGCCTCCAGCTCTGGCCTCCGTGCTGGGGCCCAGTGCCTCTCAGGACTGCAGACAGGGAGTCAAGAGTGAGAGGACCAAACTCCTCTGCCTGGCAAGTTACAGAGTCCAAAAGCAATTGGGGTTAGGATACTCTACGAAAAAAATGGAAATGCATCATGTAGACAGAGTGAAATCCAGCCGTCATTTTCACAGTGCGGACGGTTGGCTAACCACCACTGCAATCAGGACAGGGACCCAGGGCTCCTTCACGCCCAAAAGTTCTCTGTGGAACTTTGTTGCAGAGGAGACCCCTCCTCCCACCCAGTCTTGCCTGACTGGGGATCACCCATCTGTTTTCTCTTCTGGGTGTTTTGAAGATGGAGTCTCGCTCTGTTGCCCAGGCTGCTGGAGTGCAGAGGCGCAATCTCCGCTCACTGCAACCTCTGCCTCCTGGGTTCAAGTGATTCTCACGCCTCAGCCTCCTGAGTAGCTGCGACTATCTTCTGGGTAGTTTTTTTTTTGTTTTTTTTTTTGTTTTTTTTTTGTTGTTGTTTTTTTATCAGCAGGACTAGCTAGCCTGCGCTCTGGGCAGTCCTGGGTGTCCCGGTCTGGGTGTCCTGGCAAACAGGGTATTGTCCGGTTCCTAGTGTGTACCGTTGCCCTGCACAGAACCTGGTTGGAGCCGGTGTAGTATGACACACAAAGATAAGTGCTCTTCAAAAATGCAAAGTCAAGCAGAGGACAGAAATTAGGAGTTCTGTCTGGGGCAAGAGGGGGGTGGATTTTAATTTTATTTATTTATTTATTTATTATTATTTTTGAGACAGAGTCTCCCTCTGTCGCCCAGGCTGGAGTGCAATGGCTTGATCTTGGCTCACAGAAACCTTCGCCTCCCGGGTTCAAGCAATTCTCTTGTCTCAGCCTCCCAAGTAGCTGGGATTACAGGCATGCGCCACCACGCCTGGCTAATTTTTTTGTATTTTTAGTAGCGACGGGGTTTCTCCATGTTGGTCAGGGTGGTCTCGAACTCCCGATCTCAGGTGATCTGCCTGCCTTGGCCTCCCAAAGTGCTGGGGTTACAGGCGTGACCCACCACCTTATTTTAATTTTAATGGAGTTCAACAGTTCAATTTTAAATAGAGTTAAATAGTTTTAAATTCTTTAGTTTTAAATAGAGTCAGTTAGGCTGGCTCACCGAAAGGTGATGTTTGAGCAAGTACTTGAAGGAGGTGAGGGAGCGAGGGACTGGCTGTCTACGGGCAGAGGGAACAGCCAAGCAAAGGCCCCGGGCCGGCCGCGTGTTGGAGGAAGTGGAGGAAAGCCATTGTCGGGGGGTAGTGAGTGATGGGAGAGTAGAGAAGGTCAGAGGACACCGGGCTTTGTGGGTGTCCTTGGAACCTGAGCTTTCATTCTGGGGGAGGCGCTAACAGGTTGGTCTGGCTGCTGTGCCCAGCAGGGTACTGAAGGGCCAGGGAGGCCAGTCAGGAGGCTGCACAGTGAGGTAGCGTCAGTCTCCCCCACAGAAGCAGGAGATGGGGAGAGGACCAGGGAACCTCACTTGCTGAGCCTGCTGAGATAGGATGTGGGCCCCAGTCCTGGGGCTTGGGGATGCCGCTTCCGGCCCAAGCCAAGAACCCAGAACCCAGCTTCAGCGCCCTCCTCCCCCAGGCGAGACGCCCCTGGCCCTGGCGGCGTGCACCAACCAGCCCGAGATCGTGGAGCTGCTGATGGAGCACGAGCGCACGGACGTCGCCTCCCAGGACTCGCGGGGCAACAACATCCTCCACGCCCTGGTGACCGTGGCCGAGGACTTCCAGACGCAGAACGACTTCGTGAAGCGCATGTATGACACGATCCTGCGGCGCAGCGGCAGCTGGGAGCTGGAGACCACGCGCAACAACGACGGCCTCACGCCGCTGCAGCTGGCGGCCAAGATGGGCAAGGCCGAGGTGCAGCCCGGGGCCCGGGGGGGCGGGGCCGGGGCCCGGGGGCGGGGCCCGGAGCGCGGGAGGCGGGGCCCGGAGCGCGGGGGGCGGGGCCCGGGGCGCCGGGGGCGGGGCCGGGAGGCACAGCGGCCACTCCCTAAGCCCCGGGGCCCCGGACCAGGGATCCACAGAGCACAGCCGCGGCCTTGGGAAGGTCCCAGCCTGAGGTCCAGAAACGCAGTGGCGGCCGAGGTGGGTTTGTTCTCAGGGACCCCACGGAGCTGGCGCCATGCGGCCTGTGCACCCGATCCCCACATTTCCGTCCCCAGTCCACTGCGTTTCCATCCCTTGTCCTGGAAAGGCTGGGCTGGGGGAGCCTGAGGCTGAGGTGACACAGTAGCCCCCGCAGGGCTGAGTGGGTGGCCCTCGGGGACTTCTGCCCGTCATGAGGACGGGAGTTTCAGGACCGCTGCTCGGGGCCCAGAACCAATGGGCTGCCATTTCCCAGTTATGGAGAGACCCCAGCCTGGCTGTCGGGTTGGAACTCCGTGCCACGTCCCCAGGAGTGTGGCTGCTTTGGGCCCTTCTTGCCTTGGGTGACGCGGCTGAGAAGTTGAGGCTTAGCTGGGAGCCTTGGTGAAGCCTGGAGCAGGGCTGGGCTGATCTCTTTCAGGGGCTGGCATCGTAGCTGAGCCTCAAGTTTTGGGGGACTGATCCTGGGGACCGAGCGTGCTCCTCAGCCTCGCTGTCTCTGCCCTCTGCAAGGAGGCCGTGGCTCCGCGGAAGCCGCAGGAGGACGCTGGGGGGTGGTGGCTGTTGAGTAATCACAGCGGTGCCAGCCTCGGGGTACCCGCCCCCCTCCCAGGTCAGCTGCCCTGAGGGCCTTGGTCCTGTCCCAAGTGGTCAGGGCTGGGCCCCACAAGGGTCCTTTTTATTCTCCCGTGGGGGAGGAGGAGCCGGAGAATGGCTTCAACAGAGGAGGGATTGTGTGGCTGCCTCCCCGAGGCTCCTGCCCACCCTCAGGGTCACAGCTTGCTGGGGCTTTGAGGAGTCAGCTTGTGGTTGCAGATGGAGTTTTCTCCAAGGCCAGCTTCCCTGTGTGCTACTGTGGCGTGTGCTGTCCCTGCCGCCCCAGCCCAGGGAGGAGGCTTCCTGCATGGAGCACGGCCCCAGGACGCCCTTGTTCTCTAGGGGACAGTGTGCCCGCAGTGGCCAGCCTGGGGGAGGCACCTGTCCCCTGCTCCCCTCCTCTGTTCCGTGTCCTCCAGAAAACTTTTCTGGATGCTGCCCAGGTTGCCCACCGTCCTGGGGCTTTTACAGGCTGGGGTGCGGGACAGAGGGACCTGGAGCTCTCTGGCTGGGCTCTCATGACAGACAGGATGGAACCCCCTGGGTCGGCTGACACCAGGCCTTGGACGCTGTCCTTCCCGGCAGTCCCTTCCTCTTGGGTCTTGAGTTGGTGCCCTAGGAAGCCCATGTCCCCATCCTGGGGTGACCCAGGGCTCAGCTTTCAGGAAGTAGGAAACCAGAGAGCAGCAGCTCTGCATCCAGCCTGCCCTTGGATCCACCCAGGAAGCTTCACAAAACAGACTCCAGTTCCCACCCTAGAGATTTCGAGTTCATTAGCTGGTGCTGTGGGATTTTTTTTTTTTTTTTTTTTTGAGACAGAGTCTTGCTCTGTTGCCAGGCTGGAGTGCAGTGGCACAATCTCGGCTCACTGCAACCCCTGTCTCCTGGGTTCAAGTGATTCTCCTGCCTCAGCCTCCCAAGTAACTGGGACTAAGCTGCGTGCCACTACGCTCAGCTAATTTTTGTATTTTTAGTAGAAACGGGGTTCTGCCATTTTGGCCAGGATGGTCTCCATCTCTTGACCTTGTGATCCCCCCGCCTTGGGCTCCCAAAGTGCTGGGATTACAGGTACGAGCTGCCGCGTGTGGCATTTTTTTTTGTTTTTGAGACAGTCTCACTTCATCGCCCAGGCTGGAGTGCAGTGGCATGATCTCGGCTCACGGCAACTTCTGTCTCCCAGGTTCAAGTGATTCTCCTGCTTCAGCCTCCCGAGTCTGTGACTATAGGCATGCACCACCACGCCTGGCTTATTTTTGTATTTTTGGTAGAGATGGGGTTTCGCCATGTTGGCCAGGCTGGTCTCGAGCTCCTGACCTCAAGTGACCCACCCACCTCGGCCTCCCAAAGTGCTGGGATTGCACGCATGAGCCACTGCGCCCGGCCATGCTGTGGGAATTTCTGAGTTTCCCAGTGACCCTAATACGGAGCAGAGTTTCGAAGATCACTGACCTACCAAAGTCCCACGGGCCTCCCTGTAGGGCGTGGTGTCTATCGTCACCACCCGTCTGGCCAGAGTGGTGAGCCACAGCTGGAGGGGTCTTGGCTGAGGGTGGGCTGGGGAAGCTGAGAAGACTTCTGGCTTCTTCTCAAGTCCAGAACAAATGGAAACTGGTTCTAAGAAATCATCAGTGCCTGCATTTTTCACTGAACCGGGGCCGCAGCTGTTGTGAGGATTTCAAGCTGACTGTGCAGCTTGCTACAGCGTGCAAAGAACCTTCACACCTTTTTCCCTGGTATTCACAACCCGCAGTGAGATGGGCACAACAGCAAGCTTCGTGTGCGTTCCACAGATAAAGATGGGGCCCCGGGGTCACCGTCCCAGGTGCAGAGGCAGGTCTCCACCCCTCCTGGGCGGGAGCATCTCCTGGGCCCAGCCCGCCTCTGGCTGGCCCAGCCCTGCGAGCCCCAGCCCCTGTTCTGCAGCTGACGACTGTGCCTTGTCCCGTCCTAGATCCTGAAGTACATCCTGAGTCGTGAGATCAAGGAGAAGCGGCTCCGAAGCCTGTCCAGGAAGTTCACGGACTGGGCGTATGGACCCGTGTCGTCCTCCCTGTATGACCTCACCAACGTGGACACCACCACGGACAACTCAGTGCTGGAAATCACCGTCTACAACACCACCATTGACGTGGGTCTCCCGGGCAGGCTGGGCAGGGCACCGAGGGCTGGGCCTCAGGCCAGGGGCTCGCAGACACTGCGAAGACCCAGTGCTCCCGGCCCTCCCTGCCGTGTCTGCCTCCCACGATCCTTTGCCTTAGTGGGCAGAGTCCGGCACAGAAAGGGGAGGCCTGGGGCAGATGCTAGGCCTGACTCTTCCTGGTTGACCTTGGACTATACACCCGAGTGGTGGTGATGGGGAGGGGGGGTCTTCTGGACCCAGTATCCAGGGCGGTGTGGGTGTGAGTGTGGGTGAAGGGGTGGTTGGGGCTGATCCTTTCCATATTGTGTTTCTCTCACCCCCTGTTGGTGTATATGGCCAGGCTTAGAATGCTTTCGCTCCCAAAACCTGGTCCCAAATGAGGGTCAGAGAGTGCACTGCTGGAGAAATTATGGGGGCCTTCCTGGAGGAGGCTAGCAGGGAGTTTGGTGCAAATGGAGGTGAAGAGAGGAGCAGACAGATGCTGCCCAGGTTGGCCACTGTCCTGAGGCTTTTATAGGCTTTATAGGCCGGGGTGCAGGATGGAGAGACTTGGCCTTATCCCTAGGAACTCTCTGCCTGGGCCCTCCTGACTGATGGGATGGGAACCCCCTGGGTCTGCTGAGACCAGGCCTCGGACACTGTCCTCCTGTGAACAGGAGCACCTGTCCACCCACTCTAACAGGTGAAGCGTGCTCAGCTCTTGGGGGAAGTGGGGCAGCAGGCTGGGCCTTCCTCCTTCGTATTTTACCAAGAGTCGTGCTTCCCAGAGTCTCCTGGCTTTGGGTCTTCCCAGCGCCTCACAGCAGCCTGGCTGGCAGGGCAGGGACTGTTAGCAGTTGTATAGGTGAGGAGTCTGAGGCCCAGAGAGGGTCAGGCTGTCCTGAGGTCACACAGCGAAGGAGGGGCAAACTGGGGCTGGAACTGCTGTCACCACCTCCTGCCTGCTTCTAGCCTTCACCTTCTGCTGTGCTTCGGGTCCTCCTGCTGGAACCCGGGCTCTGGCGGCCTCTGACTGCTGCCCGAGCACCCTGAGGAGGAGCCTCAGGAGCC
This sequence comes from Cacajao melanocephalus, assembly GCA_963573385.1. Taxonomy (NCBI): domain Eukaryota; kingdom Metazoa; phylum Chordata; class Mammalia; order Primates; family Pitheciidae; genus Cacajao; species Cacajao melanocephalus. The sequence goes on from CAUYLG010012131.1 coordinate 14,329, forward strand.
AGAATCACCCTCCCAGCATTTCCAGCCAAACCAGTCCACTGGGCGTAATGATGGGCCCTTCTGCCAGGGCGGCGCTGACTCGGAGCTTCCATGGGCCTTTTGAACTTGGTGCCCCCTCCTCCCTCGCCTCCACGTGACTGCTGGCCTCTCCCCCGCAGAACCGGCACGAGATGCTGACTCTGGAACCACTGCACACGCTGCTGCGAATGAAGTGGAAGAAGTTTGCCAAGTACATGTTCTTTCTGTCCTTCTGCTTTTATTTCTTCTACAATATCACCCTGACCCTCGTCTCATACTACCGCCCCCGGGAGGAGGAGGTACGTGGGCCCCTCGGAAGGGGAAGAGGGGGCGGTCATGGCTGGAGCTGCCCCACTTGCAGATGGGGAAACTGAGCCCCAGGGAGGCCAGGGGCTTTGGGTGGGGCCCCCAGTTGTCCTCCACACTTTCCAGGGAACTGAGTGTGTCCGCAGTGCTTGGCTGGGCTAAGGCCCAGGTGCTGAGTCCCAGTAGACCCATGTTGGGGAAAGTCGGAGAATTCATAGACTCAGGCCCTGCCCAGGATCTCTGTGTAAATATAGAACTGTTTGGGTGTTTCTGCTGTGAGGGCTGCAGGAAATGGGAGGGGGCTAAGCGCTCCCTGCCTGCTGGGCCTCAGTTTCCCATCTGTCACGTGGGGCATGGAGCCTCGGCTTTATTGAGCTGTGCTGTGAGGCCGTGTTGAGCATCTGGATAAGAAGGGTTCTGGAAAGGCTGTTGCAGTACAGCGTGAGGGTGGTTAGCACGGATTGGATGATACTCCTCTTTGTAGAGATCTGGGCTTCCGTCAAGGGTGGGGAGGGTGGGGGTCAGGGAGCAGCTCTTCCTTCTCTTGACCTGTACAGAGACGGGCTTTCACGCTGGCCTCTGACCTGGCTTGAGCGTTTTCCCTGTGTTTTGGCTCCTGTGGTGTTGGGGCCAGCCCAGCCCTTCTTCCTCCCTATTCTGACCTCCCCGCCTCCTTCCTCCCAGGCCCTCCCGCACCCCTTGGCCCTGACCCACAAGATGGGGTGGCTGCAGCTCTTGGGGAGGATGTTTGTGCTCATCTGGGCCACGTGCATCTCTGTGAAAGAGGTGAGTGGCCACTCGGCCCTTCCAGACCGCCCTTCGAGGCGGGCAGGTGGCAGCGGGCCTGGCCTTCATCCCTGTCTGCTCTGCCATTATAGCTGGGGGGCTTTGGGGAGGCATTTCCTTCCCAAGCCTTAGCTCTCTGAGTTATAAGAACAAATGAATGAGGCTGGCCTATTGTCCCTACTCCATCCATCTACTTCTCTATCTGTCTGTCCAACTATCCGCCATTTATCTGCCCTCCCAGCCCCTCAGTGTCCGTCCTCCTCTCCCACCCCCATCTGATCACCTGCCCTCTTTCATGGACCCAGCCACTCATTCATCCATTCACATGCCCACTCATCCTTACCGACCATCCTTCTATCCTTTATCCAACCATCTTTCCATCTCTCCATCCATCTCTCCATCCATCCATCCATCCATCCATCCATCCATCCATCCATTTGTCCATCTGTCCGTCCATCTGTCCATCCATCCATCCATTCAGTGAATCAACACATATAATCTGAACACCTTCTATATATGTGTGGCCCTGGAGGAGGTGATAGGGATAGGACGAGTTTACCATCTTTGAGTTCACAGCCTGGTGGGGGTTATAGTATGGGCACAAATATCAAAACTTGACAGTAGACCAAACAAGACCCTAAGCTGGGTTCAGATCAGTGTTCAGAGGAAGGGAGGTGACTTTTATCTGGGGCCAGGGGATGGCAGAGATGCTTGAAGGCAGAGAAGGCACTTATTCTGGTGGAGTAGGATTGGGCATGAGGACCACGGGGACAAGGTCACTATAGGGCAGGTGTGGGGAACAGCATGAGCAAAGGCTCCAAGGCTGGATTTGGGGGATGGAAGGTAGCTGTAGATTGTACCACTTTGCAGGTTCTAGGGTGAGAATGGGGTAAGGAGTGAGGGAGGTGAGATTTGAGGGCGCGTCCACCTTCACCGTGGAGCTGCCTACGCCCCCCCAGGCACAGGTCCCCTTTCATATCTGTCACCTGGACTCGAGCCGGGCCTTTGCATATTCAACCCTCACCGAGTCTTGGTCCTGGGGAAGCACTGCCCCTGCTCAGCTCCCCCAGCGAGGGCCATGAAGAGGGCGCAGTTTTTCTCTCCTTCCTGGCTTTAGGGCATTGCCATCTTCCTGCTGAGACCCTCGGATCTGCAGTCCATCCTCTCAGATGCCTGGTTTCACTTTGTCTTGTAAGTAGGTCTGGCCCCTTAGTTACCACTTCACAGGCAGGGCTGACGTCCTGTGTGGTGGCCGCTGCGTTCCCCTTGAACAACCATCCCAGGCACTCTGCCACAGGGACACGCCAGGGATCTCCTCTCTCTCCTAGCAGGAGACACATAGATGCCAGTGGAGAGGATCAGAAAACTTCAGGGCAGCCAGATGCGGGGCTCACCCCTGTAATCCCAGTACTCTGGGAGGCCGAGGTGGGCGCCTCACCTGAGGTCAGGAGTTTGAGACCAGCCTGGCCAACATGGTGAAACCCCGTCTCTACTAAAAATACAAAAATTAGCTGGGCATGGTGGCGCGCACCTGTAGTCCCAGCTACTTGGCAGGCTGAGGCAGGAAGAATCATTTGAACCCAAGAGGCGGAGGTTGCAGTGAGCGGAGATTGCGCCACTGCACTCCAGCCTGGGTGACACGAGCGAGACTCTGTCTCAGGGAAAAAAGAAAGAAAGAAAAGAAAGAAAGAAAACTTCAGGGCAGTGCCCACCATCTGCTGGTGGCAACCGCCGACTCCACCTGCCACAGAGCCCCAGGCAGAAGGCAGAGTGGGGAAGGCAGGAGCAGGCTTAGCATCCTGTTTAGGTTTTGACAAAGGGATGTTCCAGTCGCATGGGGCCCTAAACCCCCTAATTACACCGGGCCTAGAAGTTGCTGTCTGAGACCTGGGCAGATCAGGAGTGGAAGGTACCTGAGAAATTATTGAGTCTTCCCTGTAGACACCATCACAGCTCCCAGGGCGGGGAGGTGAGTCACTCAGAGTCACACGGAGCTCCAGCCCGTTGGTCATCTTCACTCCAAGCTAGTGCAGGGTTAATGACCACAGGGCCCTAGGCAGAGAGCCCAGCTCAGCAGCCTCTGCATGAGGTCACATGTATCTGACATCACAGGTGTGTGTGACCTCTGCCTCTGAATGAACAGAAGTTGATTTAGCATTGCTGCTGTGGAACAGAACAGATTCTACAGCTTGGTATGAAGAAAATTGGGCTCAATAGCTCTGTAGACCCCGCTCAAGTCTCTCTTCTGAGCATTTGGGAAGCTGGGTCTATAGGACCTTGAGTGTTTCCAAATACCTAGGTGTTCTATTAAGTAGGTACCAACCTTCCAGAGTCATGAATTGAGTTCTTCATCCCCGAGGGCAGGGGCGACCCCCAGATCCTGCAGGAAATGGATCAGCCAGTACTGCCCCACGAGGCAAACCACGTGGGAGGAACTATTATGATTCCAGGCAAGATCCACTTACACAGACGCTGGTTTTAGTGCAGACAAAAAGCGCCAAGGCATTATCTTGCTCTTCACTTTTTTTTTCTTTCTTTTGAGAGGGAATGTCGCTCTGTTGCCCAAGCGGGAGTGCAGTGGCACAATCCTGGCTCACTGCAACCTCTGCCTCCCTGGTTCAAGCAAGTCTCCTGCCTCAGCCTCCTGAGTAGCTGGGACTACAGGCTCCCGCTACCACCTCTGACTAATTTTTGTATTTTTGATAGAGACGAGGTTTCACCATGTTGACCAGGCTGGTCTCGAACTCCTGACCTCAAGTGATCCGCCCGATTTGGCCTCCCAAAGTGTTGGGATTACAGGCGTGAGCCACTGTGCCCGGCCTCTTTTGCTTCTTCTTTGTTTTGTTAGTGTAGAGGAAGGTGTCGACATTCTTCATTTCAGTCTAAAATGCTGTTGATCAATCAGATGGTTTTTCTTACAACCTTGCCTGTGTTTGGTTATATTGTAACTTTGGAAACTGTCTAATGTTATAAGTAAGACAGTGTTTGTATCTAAATGTCTGCATCATGGGTAGTACATGGACTGTGTAGTGGATTTTGATTTTGTATGTTTGGGATATATTGCATTTAAAAACATTTTAATTGTGGGCCGGGCACGATGGCTCACACCTGTAATCCCAGCACTTTGGGAGGCCTGAGGTCAGGAGTTCGAGACCAGCCTGGCAAAACCTTGTCTCTCTACAAAAAATATGTCTCTCTACAAAAAAAGCTGTGTGTAGTGGCATGCACAGCTACCTGGGAGGCTGAAACAGGAGAATCGCTTGAACCCTGGAGGCAGAGGTTGTGAGCCGAGATCATGCCACTGTACTCCAGGCTTGGCGATAGAGGGAGACTCCATCTCAAAAAAAAAAAAATTAATTGTGGTGAAACACACATAACATAAAGTTACCATTGTAACCATTTTTTAAGCATACAAATCAATACTGTGAAGGACATTGTTGGGCAGTGTTGAGAACTCTTTTCATCCTGCAAAACTGCAGCTCCACACCTGTTAATCAACAGCCCCTAGTCCTCTCCTTCCCACCGCACCCCCACCCCCGGTAACCAGCATTCTTCCTTCTTTCCCTGTGAGTTGGACTATTTTAGGTACCTCATATGTGGAGTCATATAGTACTTGTTTTTTTAGGATTAGCTTATTTCACTTACCATATATCATACTTTAAAGAGATTTGAGGCCAGGAGCGGTGGCTCATGCCTGTAATCCCAGCACTTTGGGAGGCCAAGGCAGGTGGGTCACCTGAGGTCAGAAGTTTGAGACTAGCCTGGCCAACATGGTGAAACCCCGTCTCTACGAAAATACAAAAACTGGCTGGACGTGGTGCTGCATGCCTGTGATTCCAGCTACTCAGGAGGCTGAGGCAGGAGAATTGCTTGAATCTGGGAGGCAGAGGTTGCAGTGAGCAGAGATTACGCCACTGCACTCCAGCCTGGGCAACAGAGAGAGACTCAATCTCCCACACACACAGAAAGATTTAAAAAGTAGGGTTTGGGGGACTTTTGTTGTGATTGGCTTATAAGTACAGATGTTGGCAGTTTTTGTCATTTTGGTTAAAAATCCAGTCATTTACCACATGTTTGGTCTACTCTAGAAATTCTCAAATCAATGTGGGAATCAGAAATTCTGTGGGTGACTTAGATTATTTTTCTATATATTTTTTATTTGTAGAGACAAGGTCTCGCTATGTCGCTCAGGCTGGTCCTGAACTCCTGGCCTGAGGTGCTCCTCCCACCCTGGCCTTCCAAAGTGTTGAGATTACAGGCGTGAGCCACTGCACCCGGCCCGTGTGGGTAACTTAAAAAATATATGGCCTCCTGGCTGTACCCTAGAACCTTCTGTGGCCCTGTGGATTTGTATTTTTTTTAAGTCCGGATCAGCTGCAGTCAGCCTACCACGGGCTGTGACTGGCCTCTGGTGATGCTTCTATAGGCTGAATTCTATGGTGGCCGCGTGGATCTGGGGCAGCCTGATACCTGCCTCTTCAGCGCCCGTCACTGGGGTGACTGTTCGGGGGGCGTAGGGGAGGTTTGGGGATTTGCATGTCTTTGCCCTGATGCTGAGGAGGAGTAAGTAAGGCTGGTGTCTCCTGTGTCTCCTGAACAGTTTTATCCAAGCTGTGCTTGTGATACTGTCTGTCTTCTTGTACTTGTTTGCCTACAAAGAGTACCTCGCCTGCCTCGTGCTGGCCATGGCCCTGGGCTGGGCCAACATGCTCTACTACACACGGGGGTTCCAGTCCATGGGCATGTACAGCGTCATGATCCAGAAGGTGCGTTGGGAGCTGCGCCGGCGGGAGGGCCCTCAGAGGACGGCCACTTTTCAGATGGGGACGCTGGGATCTGCAGAGGCAGAGGGGCTGACCGAGGGGCGGCCACTGCTCATTCTCCCGAATGCCGTGGTCTCCCTCTGCTTTCAGTCAGGTTTTGGGTGTCCAAATCTTAAATCCCCCAGGCTTGTGGGGCACTGGGGGGGGGGTGCTTTGTGGAGGAATGTTCTCACCTCCAGGCAGTGGCGTGCTGGTAAACATTTAACAACCACTCTGGGTGTGCGTGCATGCGTGTGTGTGTGTGTGTGTGTGTAGGTGGAATATGTATATATAGGTGTGTGTATATATACACACACACATCATACATTCTACTATTAAAGGATGTGTATCATGCAATTTGCAAATAACGAAAATATACAATACAGTTTGTTGTAAATTCCACGTAGCCAGTTGAGTCTTAGAATAATTTGTTGGTTTTTTTTTTTTTTTTTGAGACTGAGTCTTGCTCTGTCCCCCAGGCTGGAGTGCAGTGGTGCAATCTCAGCTCACTGCAACCTCCTCCTCACGGATTCAAGCGATTTTCCCGCCTCAGCCTCCTGAGTAGCTGAAATGACAGGTGTGCGCTGCCACGCCTGGCTAATTTTTGTATTTTTAGTAGAGACGGGGTTTCACCATGTTGGCCAGGCTGGCCTTGAACTCCTAACTTCAGGTGATCTGCCTGCCTTGGCCTCCCAAAGTGCTGGGATTACAGGCATGAGCCACCGTGCCCGGCTTATGTGTTGCTTTTTATTGAATTCTAGTTTTTGTCGTCAACCTTTGGTTGCAATTGACAAAAGAGTGCTGTTCGGACATGAATGTTGATTGCTTTTCTTCTTTATAAGCAGTGATTAAAGTGAAACAGTTAAGACTTATGTTGAACTTTACTTTTTTATCAATGATGTGAGCAACTTCTCTGCTGAATTGGAGGATAGTTTGCAAACCCCGGAAGAATATTTTATTGATATGTGTGTGCTGTACACAGTGTAAAGGCTGCAGACAGATTTAAAAATGTAGTCTGGATTAACACTTTCTCAATCACTGTCTTAAATCATTTAGATCTAGAGATCAGCAAAACGATGAGTCAGTCTCTGATTTGTGGCATTTACCAATTTTCATGATGCAAATACAGTAGTTTCCTCTTACCCTCGGGGGAAATGTTCTGAGACCCCCAGCGAATGCCTGAAACTGCAGATCGTACCAAACCCTATATAAAATGCTACGTTTTTCTCTATACGTGTACACCTATGCAAATAATGAAAATATGCAATAAAATTTATTGTAAATTCCACATAACCAGTTGAGTCTTAGAATAATTCATTGCTTTTTTTTTTTTTTGAGACAGAGTCTTGCTCTGTCGCCAGGCGTCAGGCTGGAGTTCAGTGGCGCTCTCGGCTCACTGCAACTTCCGCCTCCCAGGTTCAAGCGATTCTCTTGCCTCAGCCTCCCCAGTAGCTGGGACTACAGGCGCGCGCCACCATGCCCAGCTAATTTTTGTATTTTTAGTAGAGACAGGGTTTCACCATGTTGGCCGGGATGGTCTCGATCTCTTGACCTCGTGATCCGCCCACCTCAGCCTCCCAAAGTGCTGGGATTACAGGCGTGAGCCACCGGCCTGGCTTTTTTTTTTTTTTTTTTTTTGAGACTCAGTCGTGCCGTTCTGTCGCCCAAGCTAGAGTGAAGTGGTGTGATCTTGGCTCACTATAACCTGTGCCTCCAGGGCTCAAGCAATTCTCCTGCCTCAGCCTCCTGAGTAGCTGGGATTACAGGTGTGCGCCACCATGCCCAGCTAATTTTTGTATTTTTAGTAGAGATGGGCTTT
>CAUYLG010012132.1:0-101661 GCA_963573385.1 Cacajao melanocephalus
TCCATTAATGCCAGGTGAATAAATGAACACATAGCCAGAATTTGATTGAGGTTCACCAAATTCTGGTAGCCCATCACCTGTGGTCCATCATTCATAGTTCTTTGATTATTTCCTCTTAGTCATTAATTTGGTTATTCACTCAATCCATCCAACCAATTATCTACCCAACCAACCATCCATCCATCCATCCATCCATCCATCCATCCATGCATCCATCCATCCATGCATCCATCCATCCATGCATCCAGGCATCCATTCATCCATCCATGCATCCATCCATCCATGTATCCATCCATCCATCCATACATCCATCCATGCATCCATCCATCCATCCATCCATCCATCCATCCATCCAGGCATCCATCCATCCATTCATCCATCCATGCATCCATCCATGCATCCATCCATCCATCCATGCATCCATCCATCTACCATCCATCCATCCATCATCCATGCATCTACCCATCCATGCATCCATCCATCCACCATATACCCATCTATCTATCCATCTATTCATCCATCCATCCACCCTTCCATTTATACATCCATCACGCATTCACCACTCATCCATGCACACACCCATTCATCCATCCACCATCCATCCACCTGTCAATCCATCCACCCACCCATCTATCCACCACACATCCATCCATCCATCCATCCACCCACCCATCCACCCACCCATCCATCCATCCACCGTTCATTTATCCCCCCCATCCATCCATTCATCCATGCATGCACACATGCCTCCCTTCTATCCATCCGTCCACGCCCCACTCGTCCACACCTGCACCCCTCATTCGACACATTTTCCTTGAACAACTGCAACACGCCAGTCTAGAGCTGGGGGTGGGGAGGAAAAGATTAGAAGGGAAAGAGCCAGGTCCAGTTTCTGCCTTCACAGAGCCACAGTCTGCTGGGGTGACAGACAAGCCAGGTGGCTGCACCTGTCCACATGGAGAAGGGTTAGCTGGCAGCAGCGCTGAGTGCTGAGAGTGCCAGGGAGGCTGTGTCCTGTGGAGGAGTGGGGCTTCCTGGAGGACAGACAGTGAAGCTGAGATACTGGAGGCCCCGTCTCCTGGGCCACACTAGTTCTGCCCATGTGTCTCTTGATATGGTGTGGAGGAGACAGCATAAATGTCCGCGTTGACAGCCCACACAGGGGTGGTGCCGCCAGCCTGCCCACGAGCCATCTGCCAGGTTCCTTCCCTTTCCTGAGCACGCTGGAGCCGTGGGCTGCCGCGCTCCCTGCACAGTGGGCAGGTGCACGTGGGCCTTGGGCTCCTGCCCCACAAGGTGCCCAGTGGGTTTGCATCCTGATGGAGGAGGGGCGGCCTGGTGAGGTCAATGGGACCTGGGGCGCTCCCCGCAGGGGCACAGGACCTGACAGTTCGGAGGTACTTCTGTCTTCAGGCTTTCTTTCAGTTCCTGTAACCATCCATCCCAGGAGGGGCAAGGCAGGGCCCCTTGCTGCCTCCCAGCAGTGAAGACTGGGGCCCAGGTGCTGGTGACTGTGCATGGCATCAGCTTGCGGGGCGGGGCTGGGCAGGGTCTTGAGTTCTGTATGCTTCAACCCCTCCTCCGAGGGAGCAGGGATGGTGCAGTGAGAGGGCACAGGGCTCCAGAGGTGATGGCGCTGCGTGTGCTGTGGGTGTGGTTTCCACCCACGCAGGGCCAGGATGAAGCACTTGGCATGTGGGCGTAGGCAGAACGGTGGAGGGCAGTGCCCTGGATGCTGCAATGGTGCCTCCTGCCAGGCTGTTTATTTTGGCAAACACTGCTCATGTGTGTGTGTGTCTGTGTGAGTTGTGTTCTTAAAACACATGCCATCCGTCCCGGCCTTGGGAAGGCGTTCATCCGGGTACCTGCTAATGAGCTGGAGGCTGAGTTGTTCGCTGTAGGTGCCCTTGAGCTCCCGTCGTGGGCCCGGCCTGTGCCTGTGGGGAGTCAGTCTCAGGTCTCTCCTCGGAGGCACCCTGGACCTTTGGGGCGGGACCATCCTTGGTTGGGAGGGGCCGGCCTGAGCATGGCGGTGGGTTGAGCAGCATCCCCGGCCTCTGCCCCCTCGATGCAGCAGCTCCCTCCGCTGTGACAACCCAAGTGTCCCAGGCATTGAGGGCTGTAGAGGTGCCTCTCTATGGCCATGAGCACAGCAGATCATCTGCTGCACTCCTGGTGCTTGTCATGGATGGGGGGCAGAGGGTGCTGCCCACAAAGATGGGAGCCCCAGAGGCCGTGGGGTGCCCTTGGGGTGCAGGTGAGTTATGGGGGGAGGCAGCTTCTCAGCTGAAACCAGAGGCTCCATAAGAGGCATTCAGATGAGACAGGGGACAGGCCTCCCAAGCCCTGGAGGCAGGCGAGGTGGGCACGGGGCGGGGGCTGGGTTGGGTGTAGGGGCCGGGAGGGGGCCCAGCCAGTCCCAGAGCAGTGGGCAGGAGTGGCCATGGGAGGCCCCTTTGTGATCTCGGCCCTGCTCTGGCTGGTGATGGGCTGGGTGGGAAGGGGGGCCAGGAGACAGGGTCTCGGGCATCTGGGAGGAGAAGGGGCCTTTGCAGAGCTGGGGAGCTGGGTGTCAGGGCTGGCCGTGCCCAGGGCACCTGGTGACCCCGACTCAGCTTTTGCGCCTCTTTCCCTTGCTCCCCTGCCCGCTCCAGGCGCCTGCTCCGGCTTCTGGCAGGATGAGAGCAGAGCGATTGGGAGCTTCCGCGGTGGGCAGATCAGAGAGCAGTAATTGGAGGCTCAGGCTCACAGCCGCTTGAGGAGGCACACAGGGCCTCCGCAGGGAAGGCGCTTAGTACCGGCCTCACTGCCCTGGCCTGGTCTGGCTGACCTGGGTGAGGACCTGGCCATGCCTATCCGGCCCCAACTCTGTGGGTGGGCGGCGGGCAGGCTCTCCCCACTGGGGCTGGGCAGTTGGGCCAGACAGACCTCACCAGCACACTGACGCCTCCCTCCTCCCTACTGAAGAGCTTGTGGGGTGGAGGGCGGCATCCCGCTCTCCCCTTTCCTTGTGGAGGGACGAGGAGGGAGGCTCCATCGGCCGCAGGTCCTCCCTGCGGGACACTTCCCAGCCCCTCCGCTGGCCAGGCTTCTCCTGTTCCCAGGCTGTGCCCCTCTCCTGGACCCTGTGGTCCCGATGTTCCAGGTTGGAATCATCCCATTTCTAAGGGCTGTCTGAGAGGAGACAGGGCAGGGCTGGAGAACAATGGGACCCCAGGGACAATGGAAAATCCACACCCTCCAGTATGTCAGGGACACGATTTCCTAACACATGCGCACCCAGCCTTCCCTCCCAGGATGGCCCATGGGCTCTGCCGTTTGTGGGAGTTTTGGTCTTGGCAGCCTGGTTCCTGGTTGCGGGGGTGGTGTGGGGAGAGGGCAGGAGAGGTGGGGAGAAGGCAAGAGGCTGGACGCTGGCGTGGGGGCCGGTCTCCCAGACTCCTGGTGTCACGAAGCACCTGGGTGAGGGCACAGAGGCCACAAAACCACACAAGGCTGAGCTCCCAAGGGCTGAGAGAGCAGGTGGCAGGAACTCAGGCTCAGGGAGGGAGATTTTCAGGGTTCAGAGGGCAGAGGTCTCTGGAATGTATGTGGGGTATGAGAGAAGAAATAGAAAAGTCCGACGGCTTTGTGGAGTGTCTCTGCATTCTGTGAATCAAGTGGATTCAATCTTTTTAAAGAAACCTGAATAAAGACCAGGATTTCTTTTATTAGTGCATGTGGGTGGCTGGACTGTGGGTCTTTGAACTGGACGCTGGCAGACCCTGGGATAGATTCAGATTGCATAAAGAAGTCGTAGGGAAAGGAGAGCCCAGGCACCCACAGTCTGCCTCCAGCGCCCCGAGGCAGGAGTGCCGGCTTCGGAGGAAGGGAGCTGGTGCAGATGTCTGTGGCGATGCTTTTTGTTGTGTGGAGTGGGCGCCTCACGGATGTCTGGTCTCCTGGGGTGTGATGCTGTGTACAGCGCCCGTGACACACACAGCGGTGGGGTTCAGATACCCATGAGGCCTGAGGCTTCCTGGGAACTCAGAATCAGGGTAGAGCCACTTTGATGGGGTTTTTTGAGGGGCAGGGGCCCCCTGACCTCTGGATCGTACCACACTGGGCAGAGCACTTCATGGGTGGCACACCTTCTCCCGACCTCCAGAGGTGCCCAGGAGGAAGTTCCTGTTCATGCTGCAATGCTGGAGAGTTGGTGAGTCCAGTGGGACCCTAGGGGTGCCACCTTCTTCCTCAACCTCTGCATCAGACCCTGACACCCTGTGGGACCCCTGGATCGATCCCCACATTCCCACCCTTCTGACTGCCACAGTGAAGCCCCCCACCATCCTGGCTTCATCCTCTCCAGCCTAAAGCTGCTGATGGTGGCCACAGAGCTGGAACATTCCCCATGGCTCAGCCTGGCATTTGAGACCCTGGGTTGTTGGGCTTGCCTCTTGGGACCCCTGACCCCCCAACACACCTGCTCCAGCTATAGCATCCATGGAGCATGCTGGGTGCGGCTGCCTCTGGCCATGCTGTGCTCTGGTGCCCTTACCTGCCTTCCCTTTAGGGCACAGCTGGGTCCACCTGCCTGGAGAGCCCCCCCGCCCCCCCACTACCCCCCACTTGGCTCCTCTCCACATCCCCTGCATCCAGCGCCGTGTCAGGTGCACACTAGCTGAGTTAGGGGCACCCGTATGCTGTCCTCTGTTCCTCCCACTGAGCTCGGCCCCAGAGGCCCTGGTGCCAGGCGGGCTGGTCAGAGGCTCTGCAGAGAGCGGACAGGCAGCCTGAGCAGGCCTGGGATCGTCTCAGAAGCAGGCTGCGGTCCTGGAAGACCCCTGTCCTCTCTCCGGTCCCACTCTGGAGGTTGAGCTGTCCAGGATGGAAGCTGGGAAGACCTTAGGGGCCCCCGGGGTGGGGGTGGAGAGGACTGCCTGCAGGAGGTAGCCCCGCAGAGGCTGCGGTCTGGGCCGTCTTCGGGATCTCCTGCCTCCCAGACTGGTGGCTCCTCCTCCTTCCTGGAGCAAGGGCCCTCCAGGCACCGCCCCGTTTCTCCCCCACCAAGTCCCTCCATGGGTTACCACCTTTCTGCCCATCTCCTCCCTCATCTCTTGTCCTGCCCTTTGATGAGAAGAGGATGTGAAAAGCCTTCCACGAGACACCTTATTGGGTGTGGGGTGGTGCCTGGGTCCTCGCTGGGTGTCGAGTGGTGACGGGGGCTCAGGAAGAACCTTTCCTTTCCAGGGACCGAGGCCAGCTGCCCAACCTGCAGGGCCCAGGGCCCAGTGGAAACGTGGGCCTGCTGTCCAAAGGCCACGAACTTCAGGAGGGCGACACAGGCCTGCGTGGCTGCCGGGGTGGGGGCGGCAGCGGGGACGCCAGCCCTGCCCGGGAGCCTCGGTTCCAGGGGACAGCTGTCCATAGCTCACCGTTGGGGCTTCTTCCTGGAGAAGGAAGGCAGTGTCAGACCAGCTCTGTGGTCAGCGTGTGCGCCACTTTTCTAGAAACCCAGGAGCCACGAATTTGGACGAACAGCCGTGACAGCCAATGTTTGAATCCACTGAGAGAGGATGAAGCCACCGCCCTGGAGAATCCCGGGGCCAAGTGGGGTGCAGGGCTCAGAGTCACACCGGCCCAGGCCTGTCTCCTCCACCCTGTGGGGCCTCAGGCACATCACTGCTGTGCTCAGGACCTCTGTTTTTTATCTGGGCATCGAAGACGTGAACAGTCGTGTCAGTGGCGGGACACGGCTGTGATGTGACCAGCTTGGGGGCAGAAGAGGCCCCCAGGGCCTTTCCGCTCTCCAAGATTGCATGGGCAGTGGCAGGGCCTGCAGGGGGCACAGGGTGGGCTGTCTCCCAGCAGCCCTCCAGCTTTCCCCTCCTTCTTCATATAAGCTCTTTCCTTGACAGACCTCCTTGCTCCTCACAGCCCTTTTTGGTCATATTTATTTTATTCTACGGCTTTGATCTGTAAAATGTCTGGAAAATCCTTTCTCATAAGGTGCTGGCTTCTGCCTCTCGTTACTAGTAAAATGCGGTGTGTAAACATTTCATGGACTCTCGGTACATTTTTTATTACGGAGGCCGATTGGCTGTGGATCGGTGGCTTCGCTTCTCTCTCCTGGGTCTCAGGGAAGCCTAGGAGACAAGAGAGGGTCAGAACCAGGGAGAGGCTGCTGGGACCCTTGTCCGGAAATGGTGCCGCGGTGCCCAGTGCCACAGGCCCAGCAGGGAGGTAGAGAAAGCTGGACCGGGGAGAGTCCAGGCTGGGTCTAATCCCAGGTCTCCAGCCCATCTGCACACAGTAGTGACACTGAGCATGAAGCAGGTACAAATGACAAGTCCCCAGGGCCTGGGAAGACGTTCCCCTTCCTTCTCTCTGTGGCTCCCACACCCGCCTCCTGGCCCCTGATCGGCAGGGTGGCTGGAGCTCAGGAGGTGTTCCCAGCTCCCCTATGGGGCTCCATCCTTCTGAGGGGTCCGGAAGCCCCGAGCTCTGGGCCTGCCTGACCACTGCTCCTTCCCCAGCTCACAGAGAGCCTTTGCGGACCTGCAGCACCCATGCTGTCAGGAGCACCAGGAGGTGAGGACCAGGCGCTCCTGTGGTGAGGCTGAGGCTGAGGCTGACAGGCGAGACCCAGCGTGCGTGAGACGCGAGACGCACCTGTCCCCGTGTCGGCCTTGTCTCCCCTTAGATCGGAGACAGGGATGCTGCTGGGGTGATGTGGGCTTGGGCTGGCTCTGGTGGCTACGTGTTCCCACGCGTGGAACTCGGAGCCGCTATGGTCTCGGCGGGAACCTGCCCCAAAGCCTAAGTGATCCCCTTGTCTCCCAAATCCAGACACGATATGTGAAACCCAGCTGTTAAAGACACTGACGCTGGGCCACAGAGGATGGGGACCCCCGAGGGCTGGGGTTCACTGGCTCGAGGGAGTTTCCAGGCCATGGCACTGGGAAGGGAAACTGAGGAAGGGCCTGCAGGTAGTTGAGGACGTCAGCCGACAATAAAATGCGAAGGCCCCCCAAGCATCTGCATGAACTTGCTCCTCGGCCAGGGTGCTGCTCTATCATTTAACCTGAAAGACTGGCCATGTTGGGAAGTGGGGTCTCTGGTGCGCACTGCGTCCCGCGCTGCACAAGGGTTCAAAGACCTAAGAGGGAACGGTGGAGGATAAGGAAGACACAGAGACAGACATAGAGAAAGCTGGGCCGGGAGGTCCAGGAAAGTGAGGATGTCAGTTTCTCCAGCCCCAACCTGTCTCAGAGGACTTTATTTTATATGTTCACAAAGCACATAGCAGAGGGAGGGTGCAGTTACCCGGAACAGCCCATGGTTATAATTCTCACACTTCAGTTCACATACTTCAGCTAACAACTATCTTGCAGCAAGGTCAGTGACAGCTGGTTATCTTTCTCTAGGTCCGTCTGCTCTTCTCCTAGCCATACACATTCCCCTATTATGGTTTTGCGTCTTGAGTTTACCCAAAGTTCACAGCAGCCTTGCTGCTGATCCCCCCAGAGCGGGTGGGCTACCCTGGCTCTCTACAGGGGTCCGACATGCTTCATCACACCCGCCAGCCTGAGCCTCAACACAGACCTCGAGTCTGATAGGAGGAATTTACAATCTATTCTCTCCGGAGCCTGCTACCTGGAGGCTTCACCTGCATCACAAAACTTTGGTCTCCATAGCCTCCTATTGCAACCCAGACATTCCTTTCTATTGATAACTCTTTTAACCAATTGCCAATTAGAAAAATTTGAAATCTGCCTATAACTTGAAACCCTGTCCCCCCACCATGTTCCCCCTTTGAGTTGTCCCACCTTTTGGGACCAAATCAATGTATATCTTAAGTGTATTTGACTAATGTCTCATGTTTCCCTGAAATGTATAAAACAAAAAGCCGCACCCCAGCCACCTCTGGCCTATGTTCTCAGGGCCTCCCGAGGGCTGTGTCATGGGCCGTGGTTACTCACATTTGGCTCAGAATAAATCTCTTAAAATATCTTATAGAGTTTGACTCTTTTCGTCAACAAGGAAGTAGACCTGAGGGTCTGGGGAGGCCAGGGCATTGGGAGTTCACAAGGCACAGAGTGCTGCAGGGGAGAGAGCTGCAGGGAAGAGGAGGTGCAGGGGGAGGCTTAGGGAGGGAGGAAGGAATCCTCTCACCGTGTTAGCTGTGCTCAGGGTTGACCCAAGCTGGGAGCAGTGCTTGTTCCCTCTGGCCAGAGGGGAAAACCCCATGACGCATGAGTCTCTGGGTAGAGTTCTCAGAAGGGTCTTGCCTCTGTTCCGAGGAGTCATGAAACCTAGATTAGACATGATTCTGGTCTCTCATGATAAAGCTTAAAAGCAAGACCTGAAAGGACCAATCTCTTTCGAAATAAACCCATCCCCAAACTCAAGTGTATTTATATGAATACAAAAATATTCAGCACTCACCAAAGTGGACTTGATAGTGCTGGGCATTTGATTAAACATTCAGTAAAAAGCCGGGAAAATATAACACACAAGGTGAAGAGAAATCACCAACTGAGAACTAACACAGATGTCAAAATCAGCAAAGATATTAAAACAATGGTTAGAACTGTGACTGCTGAAGGGAGGGCCGAACACACCAAAGTCAAGCTTCCGGAGAGAGAACGACAGGGTCTGAGATGAAAAATACAGTGGATGGCATTAAATGTTGCAGACACAAAGATTAGTGAGTCGAAGATAGCAAAAGTTGATAATGCCAGGAGGCAGCTGAACGCCCAGGAGATGGGGCGGGTCCCCGGTGAAACCCCACCTCCAAGCCGAAGACGGTTTAAAGCCCGAAAGCCAAGCTGCAAGTTAAATGCACAGACTGGATTGAGAACTTGTTTTCCTGTCTGACTTGCTTTCCTCTGATTGGTCCCCGCCCTTCACCTATTTTACATATGCTTACCCTTTCCTAATTGGCTTTCTATGTTGTTGTGCCCATCTTTGAGTGGTGTCTGCCTTTTAACCCTTTTTGGAAAACTGACAAACCAATCAGAATGCACTCCTCATTCTCAGTCCATAAAAGGCCCTGGATGGACCCAACCACACAGAGGACTTTTCTGCCTTTGGGTAGGGAGACCACCCCTGTGTCCCCTTTCTGCTGAAAGCTGTTTCATCACTCAGTGAAACTCTCTGCCTTGCTCACCCTTTGACTGTCAGCGCATCCTCATTCTTCTTGGGTGTGGGACAAGAACCCGGGAACCGGTGCACAAGCCAGACCTGGCCAGGTGGGCTGAGTGGGTGGGCTGTCTCCTGTAGCAGGTAGTGTGGCTGACTGAGGCCTGGGTGAGCATCACCAACTGGAGGTCCCCAGCTTGCAAAGTGACCGGGAAAAAGCCCTCTGTCAAAAAAAACACCTGAAATGTGTCGATGAATAGAGTCAAACTCTGAAACATATTTGAAGACATTTATTCTGAGCTGAATGTGAGTGACCATGGCCCATGACGCAGGCCTCAGGAGGTCCTGAGAACACCTGCCCAAGGTAACACATTGGTTCAGTCCGGAAAGGTGGAAAGGCGGGACAACTCGAAGGGCGATGCTTACAAGTTATAGGTAGATTTAAAAATTTTCTGATTGGCAATTGGTTGGAAGAGTCATTATCTATAGAGAGGAATGTCTGGGTTATGATAAGAGGTTGCAGAGACCAAAGTTTTATCACGCAGTTGAGGCCTCCGGGCAGCAGGCTTCAGAGGGAACAGATCCTAAATGCTTTTTATCGGCCTTAAGGTCTGTGCTGATGGTGCTGGAGGGTATAATGAAGAAAGCTTGACCACCGCTTCCTGTCCAGGGTCAAGGCCTGAACCCGTCTTTCAGGTTAAATTTTAGAGTGTCCAGGCCAAGGAGGCAGTCCATTCAGATTGTTGGGGGGCCCTTTGAATGTTATTTTTGGTTCATAAATGAAACATGGAGAGAAAAAACCCTCAAACACTTGAACGGCCCCTCAGAGTTGGAGCAGCCTAAGATCAGCTCCACTGCAGTCCCTGAGAGAGAAGAGAGGAGCTCATAAAACATCTGCAGAAATGATGGCTGATGAATTTCCAGATTTGATAAAACTACAGAGCCAGGGATCTGGGAACTTCAACAAACCCCGAGCAGAAGAAGCACAAAAAAATCTGCAAAAAAAAAAACCAGTGATCATCAAATTGCCAAAACCAATGACAAAGAAGAAGTGTTAAGACGAGCCAGAGAAAAGGACGTGTGACACTCCGGGGAACAGGGACAGCAGCAGATTTTCCAGCCAAGGCAAGCGAGGGGACAGAGGAGCAAGATCTTCACACAGAAAGACACAGACACGATGGAACTGTCAATCTGGAGTCCATGCCCCATCAAAACACCTGTATTATTATTATTTTTTAACTTTTGAGATGGAGACTTGCTCTGTCGCCCAGGCTGGAGTGCAGTGGTGCAACCTTGGCTCACCGCAATCTCCGCCTCCCGGGTTCAAGCGATTCTCCTGTCTCAGCCTCCTGAGTAGTAGGTATTACAGGTGCACACCACCACTCCCAACTAATTGTCGTATTTTTAGTAAAAATGGATTTTCTCCACTTCGGTCAGACTGGTCTCAAACTCCTGACATCAGGTGATCCACCTGCCTCAGCCTCCCAAAGTGCTGGGATTACAGGCTTGAGCCACCACACCTGGCCCAAAACACCTTTCAAAACTGAAGGAGAAATAGACTTTTCAGACATTTGAAACTGAAAGAATTAATTGCCAGCCACCCGAATGGCAAGGAATATTAAATGATGTCATTCAGGAAGGTGGAAAATATTCTTATATTCTTATATTTAAGACCAATTCTTGGCCAGTTTGGGAGTTCCAGTCCAGCCTGGCCAATATTGTGAAACCCCATCTCTACTACAAATACAAAAATTAGTAGCGAGTGGTGGCACACACCTGTAATCCCAGATACTTGGGTGGCTGAGGCAGAAAAATTGCTTGAACTGGGTGGCAGAGGTTGCAGTGAGCTGAGATCATGCCAGTGCACTCCAGCCTGGGCGACAGAGTGAGATTCTGTCTCAAAAAAAAAAAAAAAAAGACCAATTCTTACAGGAACAGATCTTACTTCGGATGGAATAAGACCACCAGAAATGGTAATATGTGGGCAAAAGTGTTTTTTTAAAAAAAAATTTTTTTTTTTGAAATGGAGTCTTACTCTGTTGCCAGGCTGGAGCACAGTGGCACAATCTTGGCTCACTGCAACCTCCACCTACTGGGTTCAAGCGATTCTTCCACCTCAGACTCCCAAGTAGCTGGGACCACAGGCACGTACCACCACGCCCGGCTATTTTTTGTATTTTTGGTAGAGACGGGGTTTCACCATGTTGGCCAGGATGGTCTCGATCTCTTGACCTCGTGATCTGCCCGCCTCGGCCTCCTAAAGTGCTGGGATGACAGGCATGAGCCACACCGCCCAGACGGTGTTTTTTTCTTATAATTTACATCTTTTTTACAAACAGTCATGACATTAAGTCACATTTTCTGAATGCTTCCATGTGCCTTCACTTTATGTATTCAATCACTTCCCATTTTCAAAAAACCTGATGGGGCAGGTACACTTTTCTCCATTTTACAGGTAAAGAAGGTAAAGAAGGAGGGGCTCACAGGACACGGGCAATAGAACACAGTGGTACGAGGTCAAAGCCAGAGTGGAATCCACCTACCTTCACTCCCCAAACTGCTGTCAGCCACTCTTCTTGGCCCAAACCAGCCCTCTCCTGCCACCACACCCTCGCCTCACCTGGGCCAGGTGGGCCCTGCACTCACAGCCCTGTGGGGCTTGTCGCTGCCGAGTGGGGAGGCTGAGGCCCTTCCTTTCCAGCCTGGCTTTCTGCAGCATTCCTAGAGCTTGCCAGGAGATGAACTATGGGCTGGGGCTGTTGCTGTGGCAACCACTCATCATTTATGAATGGCCTGGGAGCCCACTGGCCCAACCAACCAGCAGTGATTTGCTGGGTCTGCGGCAGCGAACTGCAGTTCTGCCCACAGGTGCAGGGTGGGTGGCAGAGGGTGCAGGGCTGCGAGGGGAGCTCAGGGTGCTGCACGTTCGTTGCCCTGTGCCATCCTCTCTGACTCCAGAAATCATCCTTTCGGCTTATTCTCCAAGTGCTTAGTCACACACAGGGTCACACGTGGCAGACCTGACCCCGGCCTGAGGCGGACCAGTGGGCCAGAGTGGGGTCAGCCCCCTCCCGCTCCCAGGGTCCGAGTCCAAGGAGCCAGCTGGCCACCCGTGCCCCCTCCCATTCCATGGAGCGCCCGGGCCAGCGCACCTTTGCTTGTTCACGACACGCGTGACACCTGTTCATGTGGAAACCGTGGAACAAACAAAGGGAATGAGGGTGCATGGTGGCCGGCGCCAGCCTGCATGCAGGACACTGCTCTCGCTCACCGTACGCTCCGCTCCGCAGAGAAGTTTTATTATGTTGGCAAAAGACACAACGTAATTCGCTATCCTAACCATTTCCTTTTTTGAGACAAGGTCTCGTGCTGGCCCCCAGGCTGGAGTGCAGTGGCAGGGTCTTGGCTCACTGCAGCCTTGACCTCCGGGGCTCACATGCTCCCCCGGCCTCGGCCTCATGAGGAGCTGGGACCACAGGCCCACTGACGCGTTTCTAAGTGCATAGCTCAGCGGCAGGAAGCACATTCACGTGGCTGGACAGCTGTGACTTTCGCCTTCTCCAGAACGTCTCCATCTTCCCAAACCGATGATCTGTCCTCATTCAACAACCCTCCGTCCTCCTCCCAACCCTGCGACCCTCCATTCGACTTCCTGTCTCTATAGATTTGAGGATCTTGGGGCGTCCTAGGCGGGGAATCACAGAAACTGTCTTTTTGTGATTGGCTCTTTCAGCCAGCAGAGCGTCCTCTGGGTTCACTGGGGCTGCACGGCGTGCTGAAACCTGCTCCCACTTATTTGGGCTGAGTGGGACTCCGCTGCGAGGACAGGCGGGGTTTCCTGCATCTGTCCTCCGTCCTGGGGCACCCAGGTGTGTAATGGGCCGAATGAAAGCACGGACAGCCTGGGTTCTAGTGGACTGCACGTCCTTTTCTCCTGCCTTCCCTCTCCAAGCTGCTTCCCGGTACCTCTCTCCTGCCCAGGACAACACCTGGGGTGGCACCAGCCACACATCTGCACACACTCTCCCAGGTCAAGCTTGCCTTCCTGCAGGAGGCCCCTTCAGGTGGGGAGGGGCTGGGGGGCCTGGTCAGCTTAGCCCCCTTACCATGTCCACCCTACCCCCACCCCAGCAGAGTCAGGGAGAGGCAGGGGCAGAAGGATCCCCAGGGAGGGAGCCTGGGTGTCTGTGAGGGTGCTGCTGGGCATGACCAGCTCCTGGGGGTCTGTCCCCCTACATCCATGTGCTGGAAACATCATCCCCAGGGCAGGTGTGGAGAGGGACAGCACCCTCACTGCAGGCTGAGCCTGCTGCTGGCAGGACTTTGGCTTCCCAGCCCCCGGGACTGGGAGAAACACGACTCTGCTCTGTAAATTGCCCAGGCTCAGCCATTCTGTTGGAGCAGCATGGAAGGAAGGAGGCCGGGTCCTCGTGCGGGTGTGGGAGACCCTGTCTCCGAGGCTCTCTCACCTGTGGCTTCCTGAACAGGGGTTGGCCTCCTGGCTGGCCCCTGCCGCAGCCCTTCTCATGGGTCATCTGGCCACTCCAAGTGGTCCTCATGGGAGATCTCTTTCAAGATGACCAGAACCCAGCACCCCTCTGGAGGAGCCGGCTGGTGTCCCTGCCCTAAACCTTCCAGCCTCAGCCCTTGCCTTTGGCTTCCCTGGGGCCCCTCACTTGACCTGCGGTGGCAGGAGGTGCCCTGCTTCCCTACTCTCGGTGGAGGGGGCGACTTCTTCAGGGAAAGCTCACGCCGCTTTCCCAAACTCTCAGCAGACTCTTCAGGTCCTCTTTCAACGTGTGGAGGAGCAGGGGGCAGGTGTGGGCAGGGCCAGTATCCCAGCCCCGGGCAGCCCCGCACAGATGGACTATCAGGTGGGCTGTCCCAGCTCTTGATGTGCAGGTCACATGGGAACTGCCATTGGTGGGTCTCAGAGGAAACGCTGGAAGGGTGGTTCCCATCTCCAGGGGCACATGAACCCACCAGTCTCAAAGAGGTCACGTCCAGTGCAGAAGAAGGACACGGGCCTGGGCGTGGTGGCTCCCACCTGTAATCCCAGCACTTCAGGAGGCCAAAGCGGGCGGATCACCTGAAGTCAGGAGTTCAAGACCAGCCTGGCCAACACGGTGAAACCCCATCAATACTAAGAATACAAAAATTACCTGGACACGGTGGTGCGTGCTCTGTAATCCCAGCGACTCGGGAGGCTGAGGCTGGAGAATCGCTTGAAATTGGAAGGCGGAGCTTGCAGTGAGCTGAGATGGTGTCACTGCACTGCAACCTGGGAAACAGAGCGAGACTCTGTCTCAACACAAGAGACAAAAAAACACGGGACCAAAGAATGGAGAGTGCTCCTTGGGTCGGCCAAGTTTAGGAGACAGTGAGGGCCGGAGAGCGATCGAGCGATCTCCCAGAAGCGGAAGGTGAACCATGGTGAACGTTCCAGGGACAGCAGAGGCCCGACCCCTCCAGGGCCCTCGAATCGCCGGTGGCCATGGCCAAGAGGACCCTGCCTGGGGCTCCGCATCTGGTGTCAGTTGCCTATTTTTAAAGCTGTTGGAAAGCGGGGGGCACATAAGAGTTGGTGGGGGGGCTCAGGGCCTTCTGCTGCCAGCCCTGATCAGGAAGTGGGCATGGCCCCCCTCGCCATGCTGGGCTTAGCGGGGGTGATGGCTGGGTCTGCAGAGGGAAGTTAGGAGTCTTCAGGGAGACCAGCAGATTTTGTACAAGGAAAGAGCCGTAAATCAGGGACACAGTTTAGGGCTGTTAGTGCGTAACTTGCTGTGCTGGTAGACATGTGAGTGCTGAGAGCAGAGGCTGGGCCGGGCACTGAACGATGGCGCTGCTGACACCAGCGGGAATGTGCTGAGCTCAAGCCTTCAAGGAAGGAAGCAACTCCGCACGGTTTCTGCAGAGTGGCTGGGGGCCTCCTCCCTCTGCATGAAGCTCAGACCTAGAGGTGTCCACAGAACCACGCTCTGACCCACCCTGAGACCCCCCACAGGCTGACTGCTCTTGAGACCCCTGAGGCACCTGGCCGGGGGTGGACACTCATGGGTCTGCAGGAAGAGAGGGCCGCGTGTCCCCCACCAGGCAGCCAGGGTAGAGAGGGGCTCAGCCTGGAGGCCCACGGCCAGGCTGCCTCTTGTGATTTGGGAGGGGTCTTCCGACTCAGCAGTAACCGCAACGGATATACTGACCCTGGCCTGGCTGTGCTCCCTGCGGTCATCTGGGGAGGGCTGCGCATTCTCTCTCTTCCCATGAGGAGGTGGACTCACAGCCCCACCCGCCCTCCTCGGCTTCATGCTGGGGCTTCCTTGCCGGGTAGAATATGATGGGAGTGTGGCCGCATGGCTTCGAGGCCAGGTCTGCTGGAGCCTGCTGCTTCCACCTGGGACTCTTGGAATTCTTGCTCTTGCAGCCCTCGGCTGCCCTGTGAGAACTGCTGTAGGAACCATAGGGAGAGGCCCCGTGGCGTATGGAGAGGGGAGGTGGCTAGTGGAGCCGGCCTGCCGGCACCCCCTGCTGAGGCACTGCCCAGCACGAGCTCACTTCCACAGGAGCAGACAACAATATTGATTTACATGTTCTCCTAGGGCCATGTTAACTCTTCTGCCCTCTGACATAATATACATCCCACAGAGTGTCGTATTGATCCAGAACATGGCTGACATCATGTCAATTGGGTCAGATGAGCAGGAAGCTGCATGCGCCTTGAAGCCCTGGGGTGATGGGGTGACAAATGTGCTCCCAAGGGTGGGGGCTGCCTCTAGAAAATGTTGAAGGGTCTGGTCACACTCCCAAGGGTGGGGGATGCACCTTTGCAGATCGGGAACCTGCCACTTCTAGAAAATATCACGGAGTCTGGTGGTTAAATGTGTGCTGGGATTTGTCCTCCAAAGTCATAGATAAATTACTGCACCTGCACCTCCCGCCACAAAAGCAGCACAAGGTGTGGTGGGTGTTTTCTGGTTCTGGAAGCAGCAGATTCGATAGGCAGGGATGGAGCTTCCATCCGCGGAGGGGGCGACACATATGCCGTCAGCTTTGAGGGGGGCAGGAAATGGCTCTGCATTAGTCTGTTCTCAAGCTGCTGACATAGACATTCCCGAGACTGGGTAATTTATAAAGGAAAGGGGTTGAATGGACTCACAGCTCCACATGGCTGGGGAGGCCTCACAGTCATGGCGGGAGGCGAAGGAGGAGCAAGTCACGTCTGGCATGGCGGCGGGCAAGAGAGAGCGTGTGCAGGGAACTCCCCTTTATCAGATCATCAGATCCCGTGAGACTGACTCACTATCACGAGAACAGCACGGGAAAGATCCACCCAAGATTCGGTTACCTCCCACCAGGTCCCTCCCACGACACATGCGGATTATGGGAGCTGCAATTCGAGCTGAGATTTGGGTGGGGATGTGGCCAAACCATGTCGAGCTCTGTAGTGCCAGCAGCCCTGCGGCTCAGGCCCTGGGATCAGGCAGCCACCGTGGAGTTGGAGGTGCCAGGGGTGGGAAAGGACACAGGTGGAGTTTACAGCCAGGCCTGGGGGGAGAACACGTGGCTTCTCGTCCTATGACTGCAGGGAAATGAATGCCTCTGAAAGCACCTTCTGCTATGCCACCCAGCCCTAGGAGAGACAGAATGCCAGACAGCAGGACCCCAGGTGACCGTGTGGCCTGAACATCTCTTCGGGAGCTAGGTTGCACCAGGCCCACCCAGTGCTAAGGCCGGATGTGTCTAGCAATGATCCCTCATGAGAAGGAAAGAACCCAGGCCCACCCATGAGCCGGGCCAGAGGCACCTTTGAGCTCCATGGGTAGGTGACCCTGACCCCGCAACACCCAGCCCGTTGCAGCAGGCACGTCCTTCAGCTCGGGCATTGAGACTGGCCACACGGGGAGGGCAGGCCCAGGCTGGGTCATGGACGTGAGAGCGAACATGGACAGCACCTGCAACAGAGCCCCCTCGAGGGGACACCTTGGAAGACAGCACGGAGGGGAGATGCTCAGTGGGCAGAGGCCGGGGCCCGGCCTTCACCAGCCCTGGGGTGCGGGGCCTCGGGGCTTGGCCCCATCCAGCCAGCAGGCAGGACTATCAGCAACACATGTTTCTTTTCCGGAAGCCACTAGTTTGTGGTATTTTTGTCATAGTGGTCCAAACAGATGAAGACACCTCCCCCACCAACGTGCACGGCCTCACGGAGGCCGTGGAGAGCCAGAATAGAACAAAAGGCAGCTCCAGGGAGGACTCGCCCTGGGCCTGACGCCTTCCAGCTGGGACTCTGGTCTTCTCCTGCCTTTGGGCTCTGACTTGGACCGGAGCCCACGCTGTCCGCTCCCAGGGTTCTCAGCCTTTGCACTGGGGCTGGGACCGCACGTGGGCTCTCCTGGACCTCCAGCTTGCCGATGGCCGATGGCTGGGCTTCTCAGTCTCCATAATCCTGTGAGCCAATTCCTCATAGTAAACCTCTCTCTGTCTACACTGCCTATTCATTGTGTTTCTCCGGTGCGCCCTGAGGAGTCTGGGAGTGTGGCACAGAGGTGCGTGGGCAGACGTAGGCAGTGAAGATCCTGTATCACATGTTAAAGCCTCAGAGGGCCACTGAAAGGCCAGACACAAATTGACGGGGCTGGTTGACGTCATCGGCTTCGGTCACCTGCCACCCAGCACTGGCGTGGCGGGCATGAAGATGGGGAGACCGTGGTGGTTGAGAGGGAGACAACACCCCCCACAGGAGGACTGCCAGGCTGACCCAGCTCCTGCGGCCACCAGGTGTCCAACCTGCCAGCAAAGAAGACCATGCCGAGCCCGGGAAATGGCTCCATTCCTTGGAGAACAACTGCCCACTTGGTGGCAAGTCAACTGCCAGGGGCTAGGCTGAGCTGGAGAGGGCCGAGCTCAGCGGAGAAGACAAGAAAGGAGTCACGGCCCAGGCTTCGGTCACTGCAGGCGTCTCCTGGGGCTGCGGTCACAAGACCATGGGCTGGCAGCATAACCCACAGAAATTCATTTTTTCCAAGTTCTGGAGGCTGGAAGTCTACGGTCAGGGTGTCGCCGATGTGGTTTCTGGTGACGGCTCTCTGTCTGGCCTGCAGACAGCCGCCTTCTCACGGTCTCACGGCCTCTCCTCTGCGCAAGTGCATCCCACGTGTCTCTCCCTCTCCCCATGGGGACTCCAGTCCTACTGGATTAAGGCCCACCCTTAGGACCTCTTTTCCCCTTAACTACCCCTTTAAAGGTCTTATCTCCAAAAAGTCACATGGGGCAGAGTGTCACCCTACTATTTTAAGAGAACGCAGTTTAGCCCATAGCACTCTCTTACTGCGATTGGATAAGCAAGAGGCCAGAGCAAAGAAAGCCCAGCCCCCCCTTCCCCATTCCACTTTCCTACCTGGAATGGCCTCTGTCCAGGGGATCAGCACAGATGTGAGGGTTGCCTTGCTTTCAAGGGAGCCCCAAGATAAAGGCTCCTGCCATTGTATGAACTTGGGATGGGGACCCAGAGAAACAAGGGCTAGGGATGCAAAAGCCCTGAGTGCTGAGTGTTCTCAGCTCCCCTCCCTCTGCCTCCCCCCGAGGAGGTAAAGAGGCCTCTGAGCAGAGACTCCTGGGCTAGGGATGTGTGAAGGCTTAGCCAGCTGGGCCCTTAGTCTGTGAAGCTCTGCAGCTCTGTTCTGAGACGCAGCCACAGGTCCTAGGGAGGCCGCCTCCTCGAGGGCTGCCGGGCAAAGCCTCTCTGCTGCTGGGCTCCTGCAGGGCTACACTGGGCTCTTCCCGGGGAAGGACAGAGGGGCATTCTCCAGGGACAAGTGCAGATCCCACGGCTGGGTTTGCCTTTCCTGCTGCTGGGCCTCTGCCAGCAGTGCCATCTGGGCCATGCAGAGTGGCTGGCCTGCTTGGCATGGGACCCCACATAACGCTACGTCAGACCTGGCACCACTTACCCAGGGCCCCTGCCCTATCAAATATGGCCTATTGGGGCCTACCGCCTGGGAGAGTGGTGGGCACAATGCCCTGTGAGAGGTGGTGCCAGCCCTCAAATACCCTGATGTGGTGCTGTGTCCCCAGCGGGAAGGACACATGGGCTTAGAAGCAATGGATGGAGTCAGGAGTGGCCACGCCTACCTTCACTTTCAGAGACCCCCTGGGGGACCTGTGCTTCCACCCCCACGACTCGGGCTTGGCAGGGTCAAATCCTGGGCTCCAGAGCGGCTGTGCTTGCACAGGGACACGGCCAGCGTCCTGCTCTGCTTTGAGCCATGGTTGTTGATGGGCCCTTTGCCTCCTTTTTCCAGACACCAGCAGGCAAGAAGGGGGCCGTCATCTGGCTGGGGAGACTGACACTGGCATTCAGGTGGGGGCTGCCGGGACACACGGGGGCAAGACGTGTGCAGAGCCCAGCGACCCCTGCCCCGGGGGGAGCTCCTGCAGCTCCCTCCCTGTGACTGTAACTGGACAGGGACAGCCACCCCCACCCCAAGGGTCCCTTGGGGATGAGGGTCTGAGCCACCTATCAGCAGAGGGGCTGGCTAGGGGTGGGGGGAATGGAGCCTGGAGGGTGGAGGGGGAGATCCTAAGGATCGACATGAGCAGGGGCCATGGAGCCCCCCAGCCTCTTCCTAAGCTTCCCAGGGAGGCCCTTGGGGATCCTGGAGAGCCGCTCTTTGACCGGACCCCAGTGAGGGAGGGGTGGTCCATAGGAAGCTTAGAGACCCGCTTGAGGGAGGATGAGGGCTCCTGGCCCGTCAGGATCACCCTCAGCTGCAGGGACCCCCCTCTCCCTTGGCCATGCCACCTCCACAGGCTGAACAAGGGACCTGGCAAGGCTGGGCCATCTCAGCTGGAAAGACCCCAGCCCCAGATGCACCATCCCAGTCTGTTCTGGACAAGCCTCCTCAGCCTGGTCATCATAGCAGCGCACCTGCGGCTGGCGGGCTGAATACTGCAGTTAACGTGGGGCTCACCCAGTTCAACTTCTCTCTTTTTTTTTAAAGATGGGGTTTCACCATGGTGGCCAGACTGGTCTTGAACTCCTGACCTCAGGTGATCCACCCACCTCAGCCTCCCAAAGTGTTAGGATTACTGGCGTGAGCCACCGCGCCCGGCCTTTTTATTTATTTATTTATTTACTTATTTATTTATTTAGAGAGGGGCTTTCCGGCAAAAACTGGAAAGCCTGCTAGACAAATTCTAAAAGCGTTGTAACACCTCTCACGGATCCAGGATGCCTCATCTCAGGGAGGACGGGGTGAGGCTCTGACCTGCACCTGACCCTGAGTCCCCTCTGCCCTGACTGCCTCCTGGTCAGAGCAGGTGCATTTATGGGGCCGTGTGCCGCCAGTCACTTCTTCCTGGCAAGACATCCTCTGGTGAGGGTGGGAGAACGCAGCGGCCTCTGTGGGTTGCTCGATATCCCGGTACAAGGTGCCAGAAAGCACCCGCTGGCAGTCTTCCCACCGGAGTGGAGGACAAGGCTTGCTCCTGGGATTGGAGAACACTTTCGCCTTAGTAATGACTCCCGTGCCATCTCCAGCCCCCACTCCCCACACAGAACCCCTCGCCAGGGGAAAGTGTCCCACTCCAGAGCCCTGACTGCACACATGTTTAAGTAATGACTCCAGCTACGAGCCGTCAGAGCCCTGCAATTGCATGGTTAAAAAGAAATCTCTGTAGACATCTAAAATGCATCAAACTACTCAATATTCCACATTTGATCATAATTAAAAGTAAAAAATATGGGCCGGAAGGCGGCTGATGTTGACAGATTTGCTGCCTGGGGTGAATGGAAGTGTCATTAACAGGAAGAAATTGCCGGGGACAGGCTTGGCAGGACGCCCAGTTACACGTGCATGCGGAGGGCCTTGGGGGTCTGTGGTGATTAACACCACTGACTCCCAAATCCAGGCAGAGAAGTAGCTGTGACCCCCCCAGACTCTGCCCTAGCCCCCTGCCCTGGGGGCCTCCCAGCACGTGGCAGACCAGCAGCAGCTACAGACAGGGAGGCTGGGGTGAGGGACTCGGAGATGGAGGCAGGAGTGTGGGGTGGGGTATAAAGTGGGGTTGGCAGCAGCGCTGTGTGTGGGATGGACCTGGGGCCACACTGCCCCGGTTCCCCGTGCAGTACCGAGGCACGCGATCCCCCGGTGCTGCGAGTGCTCGCAGCCGGCGGTAGCTCTCCGCCCAACCCTCTCCAGACCTGCCCTGCCGGAGAGAACAGCCTTGTCCAAGCTGACTCATGACTGGAGGAAGTGTGGCTTGGGAAGCCTTGGGCCCCTCGCCTTGACTTGGGGCAGCCCTGGGCATGTGGGAGGTGAGCCGAGGCCTCCCAGCTGCACCACAGCTCAACTTCTGCCCCACCCAGCCGGGCTTCCTGTGCTCCCTCGCAGGGGTCTGTTTGAGAGGGCTCCTGGAGACCCCCTGCGCACCGGTCTCTGTCTCCGGCGTGGCTTCAGGGGAACTGACCCTCAAAAGGGGGTCGAGCCCTCCTGGGCCTCAGGTGGGCAGGTGTCTGGTCAGTGCCACAGGAGGCAGCTGAGGGAAGCAGCAGGTGAGGCGAGCCGAGGACCCCAGCGCCAGCTCAGACCATGCGTCCCCATGGCCCCAGACAGGCCCGTGCCACTGGTGGCTGTGGTGCTGCTGCCTCCTCTTGGCCACCTCTGGTGCCCAGGCCACCTGCATCCCATCCGAGGGTCACAGTGCAAAGATGGCCTCTGGCCCATCCAGGCCCAGTGCTGTCACCGTGAGCTTCAGTGTCTTCTAGCAAGTTCAGCCTGGCCGTCCGGGTTCAGCTTCCCTCCGCCCACCACCTGCATGCTCAGAGCGGAGGGCACGGGGCTGAGATGGGCGGCGTTATCATCCTCAAAGCCGTGAGCAAGAGGCCCCAGGTGGGAGATCGGGCTTGGCCCAACGGCTAAGAGATTCTACAAGCCAGAGTCCCCAGGTTGTAATCCCAGCTTAGCTACCGGCTAGACAGGTGCTCTCAGACAAGTTACTTCAATTTTGGTCTGTTTCCCAGCCTGGGTGATGGTAGGACGGCTCCCGTGGGGTGGGAGGATTAGAAGAACCAATGCAGGGAGAGAGGCCACCACCCGGTCAGTTGAACCTGAAGAGGTTTGCCTGCTCATTAGTGTCGAGTTCAGACTCAGGTCTTGCTGGGCCAAGATGACCCAGGCTCCAGACAGTGTTTAGCCCGGAGCGTCCCGGACTTCATGCATCGCTTTACCTGGGGGGGTCTTTTACCAATTTTACCAATTCAGATTCTGATCTCCTGGCTTACGTGTGTCCTGGGGCTGCAGTGACAAATTGCCACACACTGGAGGCTCAGAATAGCAGAAATCCATGTTCTCCCTGTTCCGCCAGCCAAGGTCCAAAATCAAGGGGTGGGTCTCCCTCCCTTTGAAGGCTCTGCGGGAGGCCCCTGCCTCCTCCATGCCCTGGAAGCTGCAGGCGTTCCTTCAGCCTCTGCTCTGTGTTCTTATGGTCTCTTCGGTGTGAAAGCTCCTGCTTCTTCTCTTCCAAGGACACCTTTAACGGCATGTGGGAACACTGGCCGGCTCTTTAGTGGCAGCCCAGCACCACTGCCTGCAGCCTCGTTGGCCCCCAGGTCATGGGGACTGGACAGCCAGGAGTCTGAGGAATGGCCCAGGGACCCCAGACTCCCCTCATGAAGGCAGGCATGGGGGTGGGACCATGTGAAAGGCTCCAGTGTAAGCGGCTGCATGGCAAAGGTGTCGGAACCGATAAGGCTTTGGGGTTGTGGGGTGCTGGAGCCCGGGCTCCTGCAGTTGCACCTTCCTGAGCCCACCTTGCCCACACTACAGCATCCCGCCCTCCCACCCCAGAGGGGGCCACAGAGTGCTTTCCACAGAGCCAGGCTCAGCTGAGTCATGGGGAGACATGGCTGCAGGGGTAGAGGGCTCAGCCGTGGGGATGGAACGCCAACACCCAGAGTGGGACTGCACCCTCTGAAATTACACAGAGATTTATGACAGCAGCATGCCCGGCACCTGGTATCTTTGCAGAGGATCCTGTAAGTGGATAAACAGGAAGGAGATTTAATTAGGTGCGTGGAGCGGAGGAGTGGTGATTAGCAAACCGGTCCTTCAATGCCCTGTGTTACTGCAGTTAATCACACAGATTGCAGGGGGATTAGTGTCGGGCCCTGCTAATGATTTTTTTTGGGAAGAATAATTTTATTTACACAACATGGGCTGCAAGAATTATTGAAATGAGAAACATGGAAATGGCAAAGGGCTGGCTGTTCTGGGAAGGAGGACTCTGCTGTCCCTGGACAGTGGCGGCTGTGAGGACCCAGGCTTGCCCTCAGCCCTGGTACGCCTGGCAGAAACCCATTGGCCCCACATTCTTGTGTGAATGACCTGGTGAGGTCAGCTGGGTTGGGGGACCCTTGTGGAACTCTGCCTGCTGCTCACCATGTCTCCAGGAGCCACAGGGCTCACTTTCCACCAGCCTCCCCACACCCCACTGGGGTGCAAGGAGTCTGAAGGGCCGCTAACCTGCAGGTGCTGGGACACCAGGGAGAGACAGGCATGGCCCTGCAGTGCAGATGTTCATGGTGTGCAGGCAGAGAGAGGCACCGATGGATGCGCCACAGGCTTCTCAGTGACCTGGAGCAGGAGAGACAGATTGGAGTCTGTGGAAGTAGGTGGAGGAGGGGAGGGAGAGGATGGGTAGAGGGGGTGCGAGAAGTGGAGGGGGAGAGGGGGCGAGGGCCGGGGTGGACCCGCAGGGCCTGGGAGGGCTCACAGGGAAGGCAGCACCCCCACATCCCATTTTCCGGCACCCTTGGGAGCTCCGCGGTGAAGTCAGCCAGTGCAAAGGCCACTGCTGTTCCCATCCATCTCGAGCCGTTCCCAGCCCTGCTTCAGCTGTGGGAGGGTCTGTCCCACTGTCTCCGGATGGAGCAGGGTAGGATCTGCAGGAGTTCGGTTTCCTAGCAACAGGGGATGAATCCCGAACCAGGTACCTGCCCAGATTTCCAGATTCGATTAAATTGCTTCCAGAAGGTCAAATACATCACCATGATCACCCTTCATGGAGAGGCGGGCAGCCAGAGCTGGAGAAGGGAGCTTGGGAGCCACTGAGCCCATGCCTGATGGAGACCGGCAGCCCGCGGGAGGGGATTGCTCTCCACGGGCTCTGATTTTTGCCGGCAACCCCTCGTCTCCACCCACCATCCCTGGGGGGAGTTGTCAGGACCCCGGAGGCAGTGGGGCTGGGTGGCCTTGGGCACGTCCCTGTGATGTACTCACTGCCATCTGGGAAGAGCTGTGACCTCTCCAAGCCCTGTTTCTTCCCCTGTGAAATGGGAGTAAAACTAGCAGGGCCCTCCGTGGCTGCTTTGGGGACTCTGGAGGTGGAACACCCACAGGCCTGCAGTGCTGCCACTGGACGCCTGCCCTTTGGAGACCTCCCCTAGCCCATAGGGAGAGACTTGGAATCAGCACGCCTGGTGAAGAAGGGCGGCTTCTGACGGCCGACAGCGGCTGCAGGAGCTGCTTCGGGCTTTGCAAAGGTCCCGGCGATCTTGTCTGCCTGTTAATTTGCAGTGTCTGTGGGGAAAGCAAATGTCAGCTTCTGCCAGCCCTGGACATGTGGATCGCAAACCCCTAATTCGTGGTGTCTGAAATAATGAGAGTTCCCTGTGTTCTCATTACATGGAAATTACTTCCGAAAAGCAACTCAGAGGGGCATGTAAGCGGGAGACAGCCCTTTCCGGAGGGGCACCGGCCACTGGCCAAGAGCAGACGCAGCCAGGAAGGCTGGGCTGAGAAGCAGGGGGACGTCCTCGGCACCGCAGGAAGACCCAGGCCTTGGCGGAGCTGTGACACCTTTGCCCCGGACAGGCGCCCGAAGGAGAACAAAACCTGAGGCAGGGCTGATCTAGGGTAGCCCGGGACGTCAGCTTGAGAGGCTCCTGTGGGGGTGCCCACGGGCTGCCTCCCACCCCGGAGGACACTGACCGATGGCAGCCTTGGCGGCAGGGGATCTGAAGGCAGGAGGGGCAGTGTTTCCACCGAGGAGGCTGCTTAGGGGAAAGGAGTTGGTCTAGACCCTGCTCAGCCAGACTGGATCTGTGGAGCCTCCACGCAGGGCCGTTGCTTGCTTTCTGCTGAAAAGGACGCTTTCTGGCAAGTATCAGGACGCCGACGTATCTCATGGGCTCCCCTGAAGCGGAGGGCCTCGGGCCATGACCTGGAGCCAGGCCCGTGCCTTCCCCGGGCGAGTCCCTCATTGGCGTCTCAGGGATGAGGCTGCCCCTGCAGCCCGCGGCACAGGTTGGCCGGGCCCTGATTCTTGCTGTCTGGGATGCCGTCAGATGGAGTTTGCTTCCAAATAAAGCATCATTAACACAACGATCAAATGTCTGTGGCTCTTTTTCTTCTGCAAACTCTATTTCAGGGCCGGGCTTTGCCAGCAGCCGTGAATATTTCACTGTAGGGTGAGCTCCTGCTGCCTCAGCTGCACCACATGTCACTGGACATCCCGATGTCAAGCCAGAGGGCGCCCGGCTGACTCTGGGGCCATGGGACCCACAGTCCACGCGATCTCAACCTCCGTGGCTAAGGGCCCGCTGCTGGCCTGCTGACGTCACTGATGCTGGTGTGACCTCACTATTTTCGGGACCTGGGACTCTGCACTCAGAGCTGCCCTGGGCCTTCCCCACATGGAGCTCAAATGCACTGCCCCCTCACCGTGCCCCAACAGGAAGCATTTCCCACCATCCTAGAGGCTCCTGGTGACACTGGAAGAGCTGTCCCTGCAAGCCCCAAGCGATCTATTGGGTTGAATCTTTGCAGTCTACAGATGCATGGATTTGTGGATTTATGAATAAATGTGTGTTTATTACAAAGCTGCTTGGCACACGGTAGATGCACATTAAACATCTGAAAACTGCATGAATGGCTAAATGAATGTGTGTGTGGATAGGAATTCTTTAATTAAAATACACAAATGAGCATCTGAGTGTCACTGTCTATTGTAGATAGAAACCAAATGCAACCTAAAATCCAGGATGCATGCTGACCACGGGGGTCAGTGGCCTGTGCTGCTGCCTGGGCACCCCTGCTCCTACTGGCAGAACGGCTTGGCAGCCAGGTCCCAGCCCCACCCCTCAGCGAGCGCCCACGCTCTGTGCACCCTGGGGAGCTGGGGCAGCCCCTTCCACAGCCTCTTTGCTTAATTGGTGTTCCCTGGGTTGCTCGTCTCAGGAAGAGGCTCCTTACTGGCGTGGACTGTGCCGTGAACACGGTGTATTAATTGCGTCATGGACAGCCCACTGTGTCATGGACAGCCTTCCTGAAATGATTTCCCTGGTAATGAGAATCCCAGGAAACTTCATTCAGCCCCACAGTACTAATTAGGGTTTGAAATCATTCTGTCTAGAGCTGGCAGGAGGGTACCTGCTTTCTGCCTAGAGAAATACAGTGATTAAGCGAACGAATGAATGAGTCTGTGAGCAAATGAATCAACAGAGGTCTGATGTGCTGGGCGCCTGGTAGGATGGCCAGAAACAGTTTGAATGATTAAGGGAAGGAATGCATGCATGAATGCCGACTCAGGGAAGCAAGAGAAGGTCCTTGGGAACCTGTATGGGGACCCTCAATGCACTCCAGGTCTCCCTGCCCTCCTATAGCCCTGGCTGGAGGCTGTTTAACTGCAGACACTCCAGGTCCCCCTCTGCAGGTGCCAGCTCAGTGGACCGGCTTTCAGCGGGAGGTCATCCTTCAGCACAAGGACCGTGAGGACAGATCTCCTTCCACTCGAATGCCACACTGTGCCTTCTTTTTAAAAAAAATTAAATTTATACACTTTAAAAAAGCAATTTTGGTGGCTGGGCGTGGTGGCTTTTCCATAGTGGCTCAGCACTTTGGAAGGCTGAGATGGGTGGAATACTTGAGGTCAGGAGTTTGAGACCAGCCTGGCCAACATGTTGAAACTCCATCTCTACCGAAATACAAAAATTAGCTGGGTGTGGTGATGCGCACCTGTAATCCCCACTACTTGGGTGGCTGAGGCACGAGACTCGCTTGAACCTGGGAGTCAGAGGTTACAGTGAGCCAAGATTGTGCCACTGTACTCCAGCCTGGGTGACAAAGTGAGACCAAAAAAAAAAAAAGCAGTTTTGGGTTTCCAGAAAGATTAAGTGGAATTGAATGGAGTTCACTCCTGATGTTGTACATTCTGTGGGTTGAGACAAATGCATAATGACTCATAATGACTTGTACCCACTGTTATAGCATCATACAGAATTGTTTCACTGCCCTAAGAATGCTCCGTGTCCCATACATCTGTTACAGTAACACCAGGGGTTCAATCTAGGTCCTGCAGCTTCCTGCACAGAAAGCCAATCACTGAGACAAGTATTGTCGAGGAAGAAAGCTTTAATCAGGTGTTGCAGCCGAGGAGAGGGGAGCTCAGTTTCAAATCTGTCTCCCTGACTGACTAAAACTAGGCGTTTGTCTGGCAGGGAAGAAATGTAACCACGTACAGGACAACAGGAGCTCAGGAAGGGAAGGAAGCGATCAGGATGAATGAGGGCTTTGGTCTCATGTCTGGAGCTGGTTACCTGCTGAGTTTCAGTTCTTTGATACTTTTGAGAGGGTGGGGGTTCTTTCCTGAGGAAGGGACTCAAGTAAAATGAATGTAAGTTTCACGTTTTAAATCCAGAAGGGTCAATTTCTATGTTTATCAAAAAAAATGGTCTACGAGACAATTCAGTCAGTTTCCTATTCACCCCTCCCTCTCCCCAGCTCCTGGCCACCAGGGATCTTTCCCCTGTGCCCACAGTGCTGGCTTTTCCAGAACGTCATGGCATCCAGCTTGTGGTCTTTCCACACTGGCTTCCTTTCACATACAATATGTGGTGAAATTTCCTCCATGTCTTTTTCGTGGCTTGATAGTGCACTTCTTTTCAGGGCTGAGTGATATTCCATTGAATGGATGTACCACAGCTGTTTGTCTACCTATTGAAGGACATTTTGGTTCTTCCAAGTTTGGGAGATTACAAATAAAGCTGCTGTGAACACTGGTGTTCGGGTTTTTGGGTGGACATAAGTATTCTATTAATCTGAGAAAATACCAGGGAGTAGATTGCTGGATCCTAGGGTTAGAGAATGCTTGTTTTTTTTTTTTTTTTTTTTTTTTTGAGAAACTGCCAAACTGTTTTCCAAATCGGCTGTAGCATTTTGCATTCCTGCCGGCAGTGAACGGGGATTCCTGTGGCGCCGGGTCCTCACCAGCATCTGGTGGTGTCAGTGCTGTGGACTCTGGCTGTTTTAGGTGTGCTGTGGTGCCTTGTTGTTGTAGTTTGCGATTCCCTGATGACATGTGGTATTGAACATCTGTACATCTTTTCTGATGAGGTGCCTGCTCAGGTCTTTTGCCCATTTTTTAATGGGGTTGTTTGTTTGCTTATCATTGAGTTTTAAGAGTTCTTTGTATATTTCAGACACAAATCCCTTATCAGACAGGTGTTTTGCAAATGTTATCTCCAAAGCTGCAGTTCATCTTTTCAATCTCTTGTAGTTCCTTCTTAAACCAGAAGTTTTATATTTTATTTTATTTTTTTGAGATCGAGTCTCCCTCTGTCACCAGGCTGGAGTGCAGTGACACAATCTTGGCTCACTGCAACCTCTGCCTCCCAGGTTCAAGTGATTCTCACTCCTCAGCCTCCCAAGTAGCTCGGGCTACAGGTATGCACCACCACACCTGGCTAATTTTTTGAATTTATAGTAGAAATGGGGTTTCACCATGTTGCCCACGCTGGTTTCGAACTCCTGACCTCAGGTGATCCACTTGCCTTGGCTTCCGAAAGTGCTGGGATTATAGGTGTGAGCACCTAGCCCCCAATTTTTTTTTTTTTTTTTTTTTTTTTTTTTTTAAAGAAGGGGCCTTGCTCTGTCACCCAGGCTGGAGTGCAGTGATTTGATCATGGCCCACCCGCTATAGCCTTGACCCGAGCTCAAGAGATCCAGCTGCCTCGGACACCCAAAGTGCTGGGGTTACAGGCCGTGAGCCACTGTGCCTTGCCAGCAGCTTCAATTTTAATGAAATCCAGCAGATCTATTTTTTTCTTTCATGGATGGTGCCCTTGGTGTTGTATATAAGAAGTCACCACCACACCCAAGGTCCCTGTGTTTTCCTACATTATCTTCTAGCTTCACGTTTTACATTTAGGTGGATGATCCATTTCGAGGTCATTTTTGTGAAGGATGTGAGGTCTGTGTCTGGAGTCACTGTTTCTCATGTGGATATTCAAGGCTGGCCCCTCTTCTGAATCACAAAAGGTCCTGGACAGAGCAGCGTTTGTGCCCACTGGTGCCACCAGCCAAGCTTGGGGTGCAGAGGAGTCCTAGCTATATCCTCTGCGGGGCACCATGGCAAGGAGGCAACGGGCAGGGGTGAGGCCAGACACCTCGGGCACCAGACGACCTCCCCTGCTGTCCTCAGGCAGTGGCCTTGGGAGGAGAAGTTTCCCAGTGAGGGTGTGGCTCTGAAGAGGCCTTGGCTTGAGCCCAGCTGGAGGTCATCAGCACAGGGGTCGGGGTCAAGGTCAGACTGACCACTGATGACCCTCAATGCGACCATCCAGGTCTCCTTACCCTCCTACAGCCCTGGCTGGAGGCTGCTCGGCTGCAAATGCTCCAGGCCCTGCTCTGCAGGTGCCAGCTTACTGGACCGGCCTTCAGCAGGGATCATCTTCCTGCTGCAAGGACCATGCTGACGGCTCTCCTGCTGCCTGAATGCCACTGTCTGCCTTCATTCCTTTTTGGAAGAAATGCTTTTTACAAAAACCGTGTTCAAAAGACTCTCCTTGTCCAAATAAGCCTAGGCCCAGAGGATCCTCTGAGGGGTCTGGAAATCGGATCCTGGAACCTCTCTTCTTTCTGGAGCTTTCCATGTAGACATACCTGCTGCAGGGGACCTGGTGTCTCCTCCTCAAGAGGCATCTGGCCCCCAGGAGGATTGCCCGGGAGGTCAGCTCCGTCACTTGCCCTCCTCAGCGTCCCACACCACACAGCGTCAGGGCAGGGATGCAAGCACATCAGATGCTTTCATACCACCCTCTCTTTGTTCCGGTGCCATCCGGGCAGGGTGCTCAGTGGGGTCGACAGACCCGTATGGTGAGGAATCTGGCTTTGGGGGTCAGGACAGGCGAGAGATCAGGCCATTCCCCAACTTCCCTTGTGTGCTTCCTGCTGTGGGGGCCAGCCCCAGGCACTGGGGAGACCAGAGGGGCATGGGGGGCACAGATGTGGCCGTGAAGCCAGTCTAGAGGCTTGGGAAGGCTTCCTGGAGGAGGGGCCATCCGCGTGGAGGTTTGTAGAAGAGGCAAGAATCAGCCATGTATCTGGGTGAAGGAAGGGGCACCCAGGGCGCGTCTGGGGAAGAGAGGCCAGCAAGGGCTCGTGGAGAAGGCGCTACCCATGTCCTCTTGCCAAGGACCACCAGGGACACCCTGTGCCAGAACAAGTCGGTTTATCGCTCATGGCAGTAACAGGTACCACACACCCTGGCGACCCATGGGGCGTCTCCATGGGAAGGGGTGAGAAAGGGCTTATGTAGGATGTGGCTTGTGTTGAGTTTTGGGGGGACTTGAGAAAGTGGGGTTGGCTCTGGGTTGGTGCTGTCAGGATGTGGGCACACCCCCATGGCCGAGCTTCTCAATCAACCTTATCTGCAGGGAGAGGGGATGAGGGCGAGGCTACAGCTGGGACTCGTGAAGAGGCAGGAGGGCTCAGACCAGCCAGGAGAGGGGGTTTCTGAAGCTTTTCTGATGGGCCCGGAGACCTGGCTTTTGCCTGTGCTCAGATGATATTCTGGGGTGGCTGAGTCTGTCTCTTCCTTCACTGTCCGGTGTGGTCTTCTCTGAGGCTGGTGCGCTGTGAGATGGTTCCTGCCAACAGGAGGGCATGGGGGCTCAGCTGTGGCTTCAGAGAGGGTCTGGGGCACCAGCCGAGGAGCTGGTGGGCAGTGGGAAGTGCCTGTGGTGGGAGCTGGTCAGAGCTGGACATGCTCAGAAGACTCAGAAACTTGCTTTATTCAAGGGTGGAGACCCAGGCCTGGGCCTCTGGAAACCTGGAGCCGAGGCCACACGGATGTTTGGCTTCTGAGAGTTGGAGGCAGGAGAAGTGCACGCTCAGAGCTTGTTCAGCGGCAGCGGCCTGGAGCCCCACCCCTGAGAGCCACCGGGCACTCAGCTCCGGGCACGTGCCCAGGGTCAGATATTCCGGCTTTAATTCATGCATCTTTCTTTTCTTTTCCTGGCTAGCTTCAGCCTAAACCTCCTGGGTTCAAGTGATCCTCCTGCCTCAGCCTCCCAAGTAGCTGGGACTACTGCTGGATGCCACCACGCCTGGCTATTTTTTGTATTTTTTTTTGTATTTTTTTTTTTTTTTTACTAGAAGTAGGGTTTCATCATGTTGTCTAGGCAGGTCTCGAACTCTTGAGCTCAAGCGATCCTCCTGCCTCGGCCTCCCAAAGCGCTAGGATTACAGGCGTGAGTCACTGTGCCTGGCCATTTTCATTTAAGTTCTTTTCGAAGGTTAGGAACACCTAGTCCAACCAGGGTGGTTCTCAGCCCAGCTGGAGTCTCCTGCTCCAGACATTCATGGGCTGTGGAGGGCTGGGCTTGGGCCTGTCCTGAGTGTGGGTGTGTGGGGGGCCCAGGGCGCCAGCCTGACCACAGCCCTCGGCAGCCCCTGCCGGGTGTTCCAACACCAGCTCCCCCACCCCAGCCGCCGTGTGCCTTGGACCCTTCCCTTCCTCCCTTTTTTCTGTAAAAACCAGAAGTGATGGGAGGGAATGAATCGCCGTCCTTAAGCGCTTGCTGGGCGCTGTGCACGTGGCCTCCTCTTGTTCTCGCTGTTCCCAAGGAGGCAGGGAAGACATTCTCCATTTTCCAGGTGAGAACAGGGAGGCCCTGAGGGTCATTGTCTCGGCACCCAGGGCTGGGTGTGCGTTTGTGCCACCTCCTGGAAGCACCTGGTGCCTGGGTGGAATTTGAAATAGGACAACTGAGGCACGTCGTTCACCCCGGAATCCCTGATGGCCTGTTTTGCCCACTCGGAGGGCATTTGGGGGACATCTCCTCATTCACTCCAAAATCCTGCTGGAGGAAACTGGAGGGGAGCGATGCCCAGGGCTGCCAGGGACCAGGATGGAGGCAGCTGTGACTTCGCGTGCCTGGCAGCAGTTCCCTCCAGTTAGCAGGAGTGGGCAGGCACTGCCTGCGAGAGCCTCTCGGCAATTAGAAGGTCGTTAT
Source organism: Cacajao melanocephalus (assembly GCA_963573385.1). Taxonomy (NCBI): domain Eukaryota; kingdom Metazoa; phylum Chordata; class Mammalia; order Primates; family Pitheciidae; genus Cacajao; species Cacajao melanocephalus. The sequence continues at coordinate 32,411 of CAUYLG010012132.1, forward strand.
CATGTTCCTTCTCTTAATTACATTTGGGTGAGGCTGTGGCAGCTGCAGCCAGAGAGCATCTCCTGGCCCCTAGGGACACGTATCCACCTGGAAGAGAAAGAGGGAGGCCTGCAGGCCCAAGCGTGGGACTTGCCCTGTCGTCATCGCTATGTGGCACAGGCTGTGGGCTACGCGCATCCACCCAGAAAGCTGCCCTAAGGAGGAAGTGTGTTCGGGCACCTCACAGCCGCCTGAGAGATGAGCCTTCTGGCTGTGGCTGAGTCCCCTGGCCAGGGTCATGGCCTGCTGCGCCTCAGAGGTGGCTTTTGTGCCTCTTCGTGACTGATCTGTCCTTCCAGGTCCTGTTTGCAAACCCGGATCCAAGCCCTGAGCTGTTAGAAAGCCACCAAGGGGTGAAGCTTCCTGGAACAAGCCTTGGGCCTCTGCGGAACATGGCAATGCCTGAAGCAGGATCCCAGGATTCTGTAACATTGTTGATCATACTTAGGAACCCAGAAGGTGACCACGTTGTCCTTGCACTCACAGCTGTCCTTCCAAGGACCTCAACATCATTCTTTACACTTTGTATGAGTCTGTTCTCACGCTGCTAATAAAGACGTACCTGGGACTGAGAGGTTTTTAAAGAAAAAGAGGTTTAATGGATGCACAGTTCCACATGGCTGGGGAGGCCTCACAATCATGGCGGAAGACAAAGGAGGAGTGGGGGCACATCTTACATGGTGGCAGGCAAGAGCGTGTGTTCAGGGGAACTGCTCTTTATTAAACCATCAGATGTCATGATACTTCTTCACTATCACGAGAACAGCATGGGAAAGACCCGCCCCCATCCTTCAGTCACCTCCCCCTGGGTCTCTCCCACAACACGTGGGGATCATGGGAGCAACAATTCAAGATGAGATTTGGGTAGCAGCACAGCTAAACCATATCACACTTTGTGGAGAGTGGCTTGCCCACGGTCACCCAGCTGGTAATTGGTGAGGACAAGAATCAAATCCACATTCTCATGGCTTCCATGTTCTTCCCTTTGTGCCACCACATGGTCAGTGAAAGAGCCCTGCCCTGGAGGGTAGAAAGTCTGTTTAATTCTCAGCTCCACTGGTTACTGCCTGTGGGATCCCAGGGAAGGGAGCCTTTCTCCTGAGAGCCATGGCTGGTGCTCCCTGATGAGTGCTGGCCAGGAGCCGATCTAGGGGGCTAACGTGGGAGAGCACACATAAACATGCTTTGCAAACTGCGCTCGGCACATGCAGGTGTGTATGAGGGGAAGACTGAGAACCCGGACCTCTGACCATAGACTTGATCCTGGAGCCCAGGGATACCTCAAGAGATGGTGCATGGGCCCAACAATTAAATCCAACAGGATTTGAGGGACTGGATGGAGGCCAAGACCTCCCACTCCAAATTCCACTCTCTCCACTCTCCTGGTGTTAGTGGGTGCCCTGATAGTCAGCACCTTTGCTTTAGGCATTTATCCCCCATCTACCCACTCCACATCCATCATCTACCCATCCACCCACTCATCCATCCATCTATCCATTCACCCATTCACCTATCCATCCATTCATCTATCTACCCATCCAACCATCCACCCATTCACCTATTCATCTCTCCAATCCATCCACACATTCATCTAACCACTCATCCGCCCACTCATCCATCCATCCATCCATCCACCCATTATCTATCCACTCATCCACCTATCCACCCACTCATCCATCCCTTCACCCGCCCACCCATCAACCCATTCATCCACCCATCCACACATCCACCTATCCACCCATCCATCCATCTTCCTTCCTTCTTTACTTCCTTCTATTTACCCATCCATTCACCTACCACACACTCATCCACCCACGCACCCACCCTCATCCATTCACCCCCCACCTGCCCATCAACCCTATCTATCTACCCACCCACACATCCACCCAATCCATCCATCTTCTTTCCTTCTTTCTACCCACCTACCCACTCATCCATCTATCCATCCTCCTTTTTTTCTCTCCTTCCTTCTATTCACCCACCCATCTCCACCCATCCACCCACTCATCCATTCATTCACACACCCACCCATCCACCCCTTTCTTCTTTCTTTTCCTTTCATCCATCCATCCACCCATCCGCCCATCTTTCTTCCCTCTTTTCCTTTCATCCATCCATCCACCCACCCATCTGCCCATCTTTCTTCCTTCTTTTTATCCATCCACGTATCCACCCACCCACCCACCCACTTATTCGTTCCTCAAGCACTAACTGAGCAGCTATTATGTGCCAGGAGACAGAGAAGCCAGCACAACCAAACAATACTCTGCTTAGAATCTGGTGGGGTGAGAGGCATTGCTTTGACCATCATATAAATCCAGCTGTAACACCAAGTATGAGAAGTGTCAACGGGATGCAGACCTAGAAAGCCTAGTGGGCATCCTGGGTCCCGACTTTGAGCAAGGCACAAGCTTCTCTGTGCCCCAGTTTGCTCACCTGTAGACCGAGAATAACAATAGTGCTGAACTTGTATACCTATTGTCAGGCGTCAATGCGTTCATGAGTGTGAGATTCTCAGAAGCATGTTCAGTAAGTGTTTTTCTATTCCTACAGCTGTTATCATCACTGCTGTTGTTACTATGGCTGCCATGAATGATGGTCTCTGAGCTGTGAGAGTGAGGAGAGGGAACCCTGCCTGGCCGACGTATTGCAGAGGCAATCCAGCCAAGTATGAGCCTGCCCCTCCCTGAATTTTTCTTTCTGATCTTCCAAGAGAGCACCTTTGTGGTGGTGAAGGCAGGCTGAGAGTCACAGCTGTAGAGTCAGTGGGCGACTGAGCTGCTGGGTGGAGAGCCCGCGGGGAGGGCACTCTGCAGGGCCCACAGCCTTGTCTCTGGACATTCGTCTTTCTCAGTTTAGAGATCACAGTTAGCCTAAGTTCAAAACTTAAAAAAAAGCTGTGCGAAGGCTTGGGGACTCGGCTTGGCCTGCCTGGGTGACATGGGATGGGCGTGCAGGAGCCCTGGTGGGTGTGTAGGCCACTCCTCAGCTGCTCCTGGCCAGCGTGGGCTCAGCAGAGCCCAGTGGGAGCTGCTCCTCTGGTAACACCTGTCCACCCTCTTCTCTCCCAGGAGGCCAGGTCGGGGCTTCTTGCTAGCCTCATGCTCCCCTGGGCACTCCGAGAGGCGACTTGGAAGCAGTGTCTCTCTCCTCAGTGGCATCCTGGAAGGGTGGGTGTGTCCGCACATGGCTCTGCTTCCTTCTGGTATGGGCAGGAATCGCACTCACTCCCTAAAACCCCCGAAACTCACTTCTATGGGTCCCTGGGGGCCTTTGGTGCTGTTAAGTAGAGGTGACACCATGGGGTGTGGATGGAAGCTCTGTGGAGGGGGCCTGGGAACAGTGACCTCCCCCCACCAACCTGACACCATGGGGGTGGTTGGAAGCTCTGTGGAGGGGGCCTGGGAACGGTGCCCCTCCCCCACCTACCTGACTTCATGGAGTGTGAATAGAACCTCTGTGGATTAGGGCTGAGGAACAGTGATCCCTCTACCTACCTGACACCATGGGGGTGGATGGAATCTCTGTGGAGGGGGCCTGGGAACAGTGACCCCCCCCACCTACCTGACGTCATTGGGGTGGATGGAAGCTCTGTGGAGGGGGCCTGGGAATGGTGCCCCTCCCCCACCTACCTGACACTATGGGGGTGGATGGAATCTCTGTGGAGGGGGCCTGGGAACAGTGACTGCCTCCCCACCTGCCTGTCATCTCATATGATCACCCTGAACTCTGGAAGATTTGAGTGCTGTTCTCATTTTAAGATGTAGAAACCAAGGCTCAGGGAGGTGTAGGAATTTGCCGAGGAGCAGAATGAGTCAGCGGCAGAGCCAAGATTTGAACCCAGGTCTCACAGCTCAGCCATACCCTAACCGCCGGCCTCCCGGTCTTCCTGTGGCTGGTGAATGAGTGTCTTGGGGCTGCGTGGCCAAGGGCTACACATGAGTGGCCTAAAGCAACAGCAGCTGATTCCCTCCCAGTTCTGGGGCCTGGGAGAATCCAGGTGTCACAGGCCACACCCCCCCAGGAGGAGAGTCCTTCCTGCTGCTTCCAGCCCTGGGTGGCCTGACACTCCGTGGCTCGTGGCTGCGTCTCTCCAGACTCTGCCCCCGTCTCCACCCGCCTCTCTTCGCCCAGCGTCTCTCCTTTGTGTGTCTGTTATAAGGACACTTGCCATTGGGCTCAGGGCCCACCCTGGTAAGTCAGGGCGCTCTCATTAGAGATCCTTAATTTGTTCCATTTGCACAAGTCCCTTTTCCCATAAGGTCTCATTCATAAGTCCTCGGGGTTAGGACATGGCCCTGTCCTTTTGGAGTCACCGTTTAACCCTCTGCAGCTGGCAACAAGTGGGAAATGCTTCCAGGAAAATCTTGCCAGAGGTCCCCGTCCCTGCTCAGAGGACTAGCGACCCCGTGCCCCTGCAGCTAGTGGTCTCCCTGTGGCCAGTGAGCACCCTGTCCCTAGCATGGTTTTACAGATGGTCCCAGATTGTGACGGTTCAACTTCCAACTTTGTGACTTCTCGATGATGCCAGAGGGATGCACGGCCAGTGGAAATCACGCTTTGAGCGCCCTCCAACTGTTCCGTGTTTCACTGTCAGTACAGCATTCAATAAATGACACGAGATATTCCACACTTTAATATAAAAGAGGCCTTGTGCCCGATGATGCTGCCCAGCTGTAGGGTAAGGTGCGTGTCCTGAGCACGTTTAAGGCAGGCGAGGCTGAGGTGTGTTTTGACTTAGGGTATTTTCTACTAACGACAGGGTTCAAGGGCATGCAACGAGCCTGGCCTAAGTCGAGGAACATTTGTCTTTCATTTTAGTCCCCACAGTTGCTTCTATGTGGCTTCCCGTCCCCTCCCCCTCCCCTGACCTGTTCCCAGAGGACAGGACGCTTGTCCCTTTTGCCTCTGGAGACCTGTACCTGGTAAAGGGCCCGAACATGGTCAGGGGACAGTTAGATTGGGTCCACAAACGGATGGCCAAGGTCAGTGCCAAAGCAAGTCAGGCCACGCCCCCCCTCCCCCTCCAGGGCTGCAGGGACCCCGTGGCAGCCCCTCTGCGGCCAGGGCCCAGCTGCTCAGCGCAGCCCATTAGCCCCACTCTCCTGTCTCTGCCTGTCTCTGTTGGCATTGCCGGAGACGTCTCTGAGCAAACAGCGGATCCAGACAACCCTCTGGGGTCTGGGAATTTCAATAGCATTTCTTTAAAGTGTCATAGCTGATCACCAGCAGGTGCCTCTGATGGTTTCTGGGGGAAAAGAAAGTCATTTGGAGTAGAGAAATAGCTATTGATTGAGGCAAGAAGTTATGGCAGCCAGGCCATCTCCAGCTCCTGGGCTCCAATCTCCCTCCCACCGTGGAAGGCTCCTGAGACTGTCTTGCTGAGCAGACATCCTGGACTCAGTCAACTCTGCAGAGCCCCCAGCAGCCCCACTTACCAGGCTTGGTGGGGTTGATGCGCTCGCCCAGGGCCCCTGTCTGCTCTGCCGGCTGTCTGCCTCGCTGGGTCCTCCCACGGCGGTGGGGAGAGGGCCTGTCCTGATGCACAGAGGCTTGGGCGCAGCAGTTTCGCGGTTTTGACAATCTCGGTGGGGAAGGACAGGCGAACGCACATCTGCATCCACGGACAGCATATTGTGGAGTGAAACAAGCAGGCTTGGGCCAGCCCCAAATTCCCACCCACACAAGTGCAGCACTCTGTATGTGTGAGCACAATCTGCAGGCGGGGGAGGGGGGCCCCAAGTGTTCCGTCACTTTCCTCTGGGTGGGGACTTGGAGAGGCTTTCACTTCCTGGATGAAATGAGTGGAGGGTGTCCAGGACACGTCGGGAAGTGATGGGCTGGATGTGTTTGAGTTCCCTACAGCGAGCTTTAATATGTTCATAAGGAGAAAAAGCACTATTTTTAAAAACGCCAAGTGGCCAGGCTCAGTGGCTCACTCCTATAATCCCAGCACTTTGGGAGGCTGAGGTGAGTGGGTCACATGAAGCCAGGAGTTCGAGACCAGCCTGGCCAACATGGTGAAACCCTGTCTTTATTAATAATACAAAATATTAGCTAGGCGTGGTGGCACGTGTCTATAATCCCAGTTACTCAGAAGGCTGAGACACGAGAATCGCTTGAACCTGCGAGGTGGAGGTTGTAGTGAGCTGAGATTGCACCACTGCACTCAAGCCTAAGCAACAGAGTGAAACTATGTCTCCAAAAAACAAACAAACAAAAAAAGCAAAGTTCTGGCCCAGGGGCCGCCTCCGGCTGCTGTGCCACCTTTGTTGGGTGAGAACAGGTCCCGGTGCCTGTGTGGGGCTGAGAGAAGCCAAGGGACTCCTGCTGTGGGCAGTGAGTGAGGATGTCCCAGGCCCCTCCCACGGCACCTGCGTCTTGTTTCTCTGCAGCTCCCGGCCCCAAGGAAGGAGACCCCAAAGCCCACTCAGGACCCTGTGGGTGCAGCAGCACGACCCCAAGTGCCAGCGGGGGAGGCTCCCTCAGGGCCCCAGGAGCCAGCAGTGGCTTGTCTCATGCCTCTTAGCAGACGGGAGCTCGGGGGGCCTTGCCTGGACCTCTTGGCCTTCTGTGGGCAGGATAGAGGCCGCCCCTGTCCCTGGCTGGCTCTGAACCCTTCAGGGACCTGCTGCGATGCTCTGGGGTCCACCAGATCCCCCTCCAGCTGAGCGCCTGCCTTAGCTGCTGGCAGGGCCTGTTCTTGGCAGCCACCTTGGCTCTGGGCCACAGGTCCCCTCCTGGTCTAAGGGCTAGGCCCCTCCTTGGGCAGGGCTGGGCTAGGGTGGGACAGCCTGAGCCAGTGACTGGCTGGTGCAGGGGTGCGAAGGCCTGGCCCACTTGTCTCAGCTCAGGACAACTCTGAGGGGCCCCATTTGAGCTCCAGACACCCCCACCTCATGTGACCTGCTGAGGCCTCAGCTGCTGCAGGCTCCTCCCCATCAGCTGTGCTCTCGGGCCCCTCAGTCCCTACAGGCCATCTCCTAGCGTCCTTCTCGCCTATGACCCTCTCCCAGAAGAAGGAGCACCTTCAGGGAACTCCCAGCGAGGGGCAGTCCCTGTCCTTCCTCTCCCGCCTACCTGCAGGCTCAGACCCTCCCCACCTGCCAGCATCCAGGTCCCCACCTGCCACATGGGAGCCTCCTAACACACCCGGGCCTGCCTCCCTGCTCTGTGGGACCTTTCCCACGGGGCCTCTTCCCTCCACCCCGCCCCAGACTGGAAGCCCATGGAGGGAAGTCTCGGATGCAGACATGCTCTCCCCTGGCGTTCAAGACCTTTTGCAGGGAGCCTGGAGCCCAATTTCCAGATTCAGGTTGCCTTGAGGCTGGGCCCCAGCTCTGCAGATTAGCAACTGAGTGGTTACTTTGCTGAGTCTCAGTTTTCTCACCCGTAAAGGGGGCGCCCAGGAGCCCCCCAGCTCACGTGACTGCTGGTGGTTGAAGTGGAAGGAGTCTGTGACAGCGCCTCCTGCCGGGTCACCATTGAGGCCATTGTTCTGCTGTGGCTGCCGTGGCTGCCGTGGCTGCTGCCTTCAAGGGCCTGAGCGTCCGTCCCGATAGAGTGTCCGGCTGGTGCCTGGGTGGCAGGGTCTGACTCTCGGTTGGTCTACTGCACCTTGGCAGGACCATCGAGAGGTGGGCGGGGGGGCTCCGGCTGGGGAGGGGGTTCTCCCCAGCTCAGCCTGGGCCCGAGTGTTCATAGGTACCAGGCCTGCTCAGAGCGCTTCTGCGCCTCGGGAGGAAACAGATGGGACTGTCAGCTCTGCTTATGCCCAGTCTTCCCAAACCTAGTCAAGCGTGCTGGGAACAGGGGAGTGGCTCTTCTGCGCAGCTGGTGGGGCTCCGGGCTGGCATCCCTCGGGGCAGAGTGATGCTGATTAGCGGAAAATAACGTGCAGGCAAAAGGAGCAGGCCCGGCGCCCACCTCTTGGCCTCGGGGCCCTAGGAGGCTGCGGAATCAACATCCAGATCTGGCCCCGCATGGCGCTGGCCTCTTCCACCAGCTTCGGGGCCCGCCGGGGCTCAGCCCTGGGAGCTGGGGATGCTGGGAGGGATTTGCCATTTATGCTTTACATATGACGAGCCTGGGAGGCAAGTCTGGGAGGACCGGGCACTGGCTTCCTCCACCCGGCCAGCACTTTCGGCTTGCTCAAAGCAAAACCAATTTGGGCTCCTGATTTGTTCTCCATCCCTCCTCTCCAAGAAATAAATTGTATCAGTTTATTACACAAATGATACAGGCCACATAGAAAAACTAGGCAATCCTGAGAATCGAAAAAAAGAGAGAAAAATCTCATCTCACTACCTGGAAGTAAACCCCCATTTATAATTTATGGACCATTCCTCCATGTATGTAACATGTAGTGTTTTGTAATAGCCACATTTGCTGTTTGTAACCTGTTAATTTCACTCAACAATTTATTGTGAATCCAGAGTTATGTCAATAAACGCGTTTCTACCCCACGGTGTGAGTCGCTGTCTGTGGAACGCTTCATTGAGCGCACGCACGAGGGTTTATCAAAGTCCATCATCAGACCTTTAGAGTGCACGCACATCTGCTTCCCAGTGTATGCAAACACCTGTGTGCACACCCCTGGTTATTTCCTTAGGATGCATTTCTAGAAGTAGAATTTCTGGATCTGAGGTTATGTATATATATATTTTCATAACAAGTATATTTTTGTAGTTTTTTTTTCTCTAGATGGAGTCTTGCTCTGTCACCCAGGCAGTGGTGTGATCTCGGCTCACTGCAACCTTCGCCTCCCAGGTTCAAGTGGTTCTCCTGCCTCAGTCTCCCAGGTAGCTGGGATTACAGGCACACACCACCGCACCTGGCTAATTTTTGTATTTTTAGTGGAAACAGCGTTTCACCGTGTTGGCCAGGCTGGTCTCGAACTCCTGACCTCAGGTGACCCACCCTCCTTGGCCTCCCAAAGTGCTAGAGTTCCAGGCGTGAGCCACTGCACCCAGCTTTTGTAGTGTTTTTTAAAAGCAGTTTTATGGAAATGTAATTCACGCCCCGTACAATTATTCTAGTACATTCTGCATCCTCCCGATTCTTCCAATACACTGAGATAATTTCATAGATACCAGCTCAGTGGTGTTTAGCATATTCTGTGTTCTACGTCTATCACCACAATCAATTTTAGAATCTCGTCGTTGCCCCAAAAGACAACCCTGTACCCTTGAGCTCTCACTGCCTCCCGCTCCCCGAGCCCTGGCGGCCACTCAAATGCTCTGACCCCGCGGGTATACCTGTTCGGGGGCTTTGCGAGTGGGGACTGTGTTAACTTCCCGGGTCCACAATGGGGCGTGGTTTCAAAGGCAGGAACTTCCCAGCGACACGCCTGACCCACCTTCGTTCACGTCTCCACCCCGGAGCTTACGGGGCTTTGTCCAACTTTCGTGCGTGGGAAGACAGACTGGCCAGGTGAGCTTCTTTTGCTTAGAAAAGCCCGCGAAAAGCTATGGGAGGACTCTGGGCCAAACAGTCAATCAGATGTCAGAATCGAAGATCAGTCACTCCAGCGGAATTTTGAAGGCACTTCTCTCACTGGACGAGAACTTGAATGGGACGGGAGTAAGTCCCAGATTAAAAGCCCTCCTGCCCCCCACCTGTGCGGATTTTCCCTCTTGAGGATCCCCTCCCAGGACAGCGTGGGAGCTCACTCTCTCTCTCTATTTCTTTCTCTCTCTCTCTGCCTAAATAAATCATTTTCTGCAAAATTACTGGGGTCCGGTATTTACTTGAACAATATGTTGCCAGGATCTCTTACCCATTCTTGGGTGGACGAGAGCCCCAGGACCTGAGCACACTGGTCACACCTTTTGCACTGGGCTCCTTCCTCGGGGCAACCATGCTGAGGTCTGCCCACATCGTGGCACGTGCGGGAACATCGTTGCCTGTGAAATCCCATGGCGTGGAGATGGCGCGTGTATTTTTAGGGGGTTTAATGAACGCTGCCATGCAGGGCTGCTCAAAGGTGGCATTTCTGCATGGTGGGAGACGAGAGCGTCCCTTCTGCCTCCACTTCTCGGCCACTGTGTTCTCCCAGCTGGCATCAGGCGTGTCCTCATCCGTAAGCTCAGTTGCCGGTGCCTGTCTTAGGGACGATGGAGGGGGCCTTGCAGACGGCGTCACAGCTGGGGTCAGAAGGGGCCTCAGGAGGGGGGCGATGATCTCCAGGTTGTCACAGCAGTCTTTAAAAAAACTTCAAACCAGAAGAATTTTGATTCACCTTAATTTAAAGACGCCATCGTGTAAAGCAGATGTTTTGTCTTTGGTTGATGTTGGAAAATTGATATCAATCTCGCGAAATCTAATGCACAGTAGAGGGCTGGGTACGTCTTAAAAAGCGTGGCTGCTGTGACAATACGAGAAGTAGCCGTTTACCACACGGTGGGGGACTCAGAAGCTGCCCCCTCTCCTTTGGGGTCACCCCTGTGCCTGCAGGTTTAGGGGAGCCAGGACTGCGTCTTCTAAGCCTGCAGTAACCCCCCTCCTGCTCACTGGTCCCTCGGGTTCCACCCTCCGTCCAGTACTCTCTGGGTTGGGCACGGCCGGCGTCCAGCCTTCTTCTCGCCGTGAGAACTCTGGCCTGCCGACGCCAGCCCCACAATCCAGCCACCTTCGCTCTGCGTGTGGGTCGCAGCTCTGGGATTCGCCACTCCAGGCCAGGCTCTGCTGAAGTCGTAAATAGAAAGCCTAAAAATTACAGCTCTGGCTTCCAGAGCTGAGTTGACGTTCACACACATCCCCTTCCCCTGGCCTCACCTTCCCTCGAAGTCGGGCTATCCCCTTTCCAGCAGGAAGCGGGCTTGAGGAAGGACAGGTCTGGGAACGTGTGTTCCCACCCGGAACTCTGACCTCACTGGAGTTGTCCCCACCCGGAGAGCAACAGGGGCCTGGCCTCCAGTGAATGCCTGGGTGGTTAGGGAGGAGCCATGGACACAGGGACTGGCCAGGCCATGAGCTGCTTACAGCTCTCCCACTATCACCAGAGCTGGCTGAAGGACCCCTTGGGCGGCAGGAGGCACAGTGAGAAGGTCAGGAGGTTGAGGGCCACTTTCGGGATCTAGAATGGCGCTGCTCTAGGCTGCAGAATGTGCAAGTTGCCTCCAGCCTGGTTCAAAGTCCCTGGGATGAGTGCCTCAAAGGAGCACAGCAAAATTCAATAGAAAAGGCTGCCCTAAGCCTCCTCCCCCGGATAAGATCCCGTAAGAATGGAGGCTGAGCTCCCCTACACTCATAGGAATTTCTCCATTCTCTTGAAGTAGATTGAGAAAAGGGTTGCATATGTAACGAAGCGCCCGCCCCCTCTGTAGAAGGCCGCTGCCTTCAGGAGTGGGGTGGCTCCCGGCGGTGGCCCTGACCTTGTCCCAGGAGAAGGGCCCCATCTGACATTTGTCCGGAGAAAGAAAGGTACCAACAGACCTCTGCCTTCCAGCCCAGGCTTGGGTGCAATTAATATTTCATACCCAAAGAAGGCGCTGACATTTTGCTGGATGGCTTCGGTTAGCTCTGCAGCCTCGTTCTCGTGCTAATAATCAGCTTGCTTATCATAATGGTTTATTACTCTATTTCACAGTGTGGAGTCATACAGAATGTTTCACAGATGCCTCCTGCTGCTGCCCTGATTGGGTAGGAATGACTCAGGCCTGTGATTGCTTGTTAAGGGGGTTCAGTTCTCGGAGGACAGGGGTGTGGGGTAAACAGGGGTGGAAGGCTCACAGCTCTGGGCATTTCTTTGCTTCATGGAGGTGGCGAGGGCCCTTCTGGACCGAGCACAGTGGCACGTGGGCCATGGCGGGTGTTGCAGATTTTTCTTTTCTGGCTCTGTTGACTTCTTCCCTTGACTGAATTCCTCAAAGGTAGGCTGAGAAGCTACTGGGAAATTCTTTAGAGGAATTTGTCAAGAGAAACTTTGGCATGGGGCTAGGTAGCAGGGGAGATGGGGGAGGGTAGAATCGTTTGGGTGGGCAATTTTTTATTTGTATTTTTTGTATAAAGGTGTTTTATGTGTATTCTGTATCACATGACCTACCATACTGGCCAGAGGTGGGCCTCTGACCCCCAGGCAGCCAACCATAGACTCGCCAATGGCTATGAGTTGACCTAGTGCTACAGCATTGCCTGACACGGCTACCCTGCCCATCATAGACAGTGTCTTTATGGTGGCATGTACACAGAGCCAGGAATGCGGTGGGGGCAGAAGCTGCAGATATTCAGGGGGGTGGCTGCAGCGGGGGCCACAGCAATGGGAGAGGCAGCGTCTGTGGTAGCCTGCTGCTGGGTCTCACCTGCATCTGGGACAGTAGCTCCTTGAGAGGCCACTCCTGGCAGCTGTCCTGGGACCCAGGTCCCCTTCCCTATCTTTGTAGGCTACTTGTACTACCCAAGGGATGCCAGAGTATCTCCAATGCCTGCAAACTGAATCAAGAAGCAAGCCCAGCGTCTTGCCAGGACCTGTCTAACCTCATGTTTCCCGAGGCCTGCTGGCTTCCCTGGCTCCGGCTGAGGAGGCCTCGTGCTTACCCTGCACAGTGGGGCTGGTGGGGTCACACACGGGCTCTTATCCCACTGGCTCCCTGTGTGGCTTCCCTCTGGATTAGGAACAGGGTGCCACCCCCCTAAACCCTCCAGGATACCCATGTGTCAAGGGGTGTCGAGGGCTGGGGAGAGTGGGGTATGGGCATGGCTCATGGTCATGGGCTCCTGCTCTTGCTCAAGGCCGGTCCAGCAGCTGCGAGTCCAGCTCTGCCCGGGGTCTTCTCACTTGGGGCAGGCTGTGTGGGGCCAGGAATAGGTGAGCAAGGGTTTATCTTTGCCAGTGGGTGCCAGAGTTCCTCTCAAGGAAAGAGCTGCCTGCACTTGGAAAGGCATCTGAAGTTGCTGCTTTAGGAAGGGAAGGTCACCCGGCTCTGCCTGGGGAGTGCCGGGGACGTGTGGGTTGTCACACGGAGGAGAGCGGGTGTGAGGAGCTGAGCTACTGTGACAGCCCTGGGGTCCCAGCCCCCAGCTACGGCCAAGGAGATGTTTTTAACCTGAACTAATTTCCAAAGGGAAATAAAAGTTGTAAAAGAGGACAGAAATGTCCCGTGTACCCTGCACTCAGCTTTTCCTGACATCAATGTCCTGCATAGACACGAACGCGGGCTGATGCTAAGCTGCAGACTCCAGGTGGATTTTGTCAGGTCTTTTTCTTTTTTAACAAATGTTCTTTTCCCGTTTCAGGACCTGATCTGGGGTCCCCCACCTCCACATCCCATGCTGCGTTTTGTCCTCAGGTCTCCCCCGCCTCTAACCTGACCTCTCCCCATTCTTGCCTTGTGTCTTCCTTGGGGTCAGCACGGGTCAGTGGTTCCATGGACTCTCCCTCCACCGGGGTTCATGAGATGCTTTTTATGATAAGATGCAGGCTCTGCACTTTCGGCAGGGATTTAGGAGAAGGAAGTGCTCTCCTGTGTGCGTCACATGGTGGAAAGGTGACATGGGCAAGTCTTCGCGGAGCGGACCCCGACTGTGGATGAAACGGGTGCCTGCTGAGCTTCTACGCTGGAAAGTCACCATTTTTCTCCTTGAAATGAATGAAAACCTCTAGGGAGACACTCCAGGCCCAGGCAGGCGGGTTGTCCCCTCGGGTTTGTTTGTGGATTCGTGCCGTCTGGCGCAGGTCTCATTAGCAATGCTTATTACTGTGGCCTTCTCACCGCGACAGTTTCCCTCGTTCCCTCCACATTTACTAATGAGGCCTCTTCTCAAAGAAGAGCTCTGGCCTCCTGGGAACCGAGGCGGTAGAGGGCTCGGTAGGGAGAGGCAGAGGCCCCAGGGATGACTTTTCCCCTTGCCCAGGGCTGGCTGTCGTCCCCACTGTCCCGCTGTTTACCCTCACAGACTGCAGAGACAGCCCCCAAACTGTCCTTTATCAGTTATTTTGACACCTTTGTGGACCATGGCCATTTATTTGTTGTTTATTGCTACTGTTATTTCTTTTCTTTCTGTGGTCACGGGGCCCCTTCAGTTCACCCCCACGCCCCCTCGACATTCATGACCTTTCTGAGCACCTCTTCCTTCCTGACCTCATGGGACGTTCCAGGCTCACCTGCCTTTTCCCCGCTCCAGCCCCAGCATCAGCCTCTTCTCCAAGGAGGCCAAGGGATTAAAAAGAAGTGAAATTCACAGCTTTGCCTCTTCTGCCAATCACCCTTCAATGCCCTCCTTCTACCCAGTGTCAGCCTGGTCACCTGCTCAGGTCTCCCGTCCTCTGTCCCAGTCCTGGTGGGTGGTGTCAGCAGGGTTGGGGCAGGGGCGGGTCCCACATTTGGGCTGGCAGAAGGCCAAGGGTGAGGAGGTGGCGTTGGGGCAGGCAGAGGAGGAAAAGGTGGCGGGGCAGGCAGAGGAGGAGAAGGCCTCTGGGTGGAGGCTCATCTTGGCTTGTGGCTGGCAGGAGCTGCTGAGGCCTGTGTGGCTGGGGGGCCTAGCAGCCGGTGTGGGGGTTTTTCAGGAAGTTGAGTTGGAGGAGCCTGACCATGGCCAAGCTCCTCAGAGAGGGCCTGGCTGACCACAGGCTGGGAGGCATCCGAGTGGCCTTATCAGATGCTAAGGGCAAGGACCCCAGGTCGAGAAGAAGGAAGGACACTGGAACCCTGCCTGCAAACACCCCGACCCTCACCCGTCTGTTTCAGCCGGGGGTTTGTGCTCTGTGCACTCCCGGCTGACTTCCGCCTCTCCTCAGCATCCGGCGCTCCTGAGAACCCTTCGCTTTGGCTGGAGGATGACCTTGAACCAGATCCCCAGCTGAGCCCCCAGAGCATATCAAGTCTCTGACCCTTGACTCTGGTTGCAGACTGAGTTCCTGACCCTGCTGGTCTTTCTATCAATGACTGGTAAGCCCTGCCATCAGCAAAGCCCTGTACAAGCCCCAAAGCCCCTTCCTCACGCACCTGTGAGTGCACGCTTGCGAGCTCTTGCCCGACCACTGGGCACACTCTGCCTGCTGCTCCTTGGGAAGCTCTGGGCCCTGTTGCCACTTGCTGGTTTATCAGGCTCCCGACCCACCCCCGTTCAGGCTCCAGCCTGATACCCTGCTTGAGAGCTGGCTGCTGGGGCCCTCCTGCTGCCCTCACCTCTCACTGACGTCACCAGACCACTTCCTTGGGCCAACACTGTGGAGACAGGGAGAGAGGCCTGGCTGTCCCGAGGGGAGCCTGGAGTGTGGGGGCTGCAGGTCCAGGCTTGTCTTGCGATAGGGTTAGGGACGGCGTGGACTACACACTCCCAGATACTAGAGCGTCTGTCCCGGTTGGAAGCTCAGCCTCAGAGTGTGAAGGGAGGAAGATTAGGCAGACGTTTGGAGGAGAGAAGCTGGGATCTGGGTGGAGCCAGTGGCCTTGGCCAAGGAGACGGGCCAGGTTTCCCGCCTGAGCTTGGCTTTGCTCACCCGGACATGGAGCTGTGGCATCCAGGCTGCCGCTGTGGGGCGTGAACGAGGCGCTGCAGAAGGACCCGGCAGAGCCCGAAGCTTGGAGAGCCTTGGCCCGGCGACGCTGGGTGCTGTGGAGGCGTGAAGTGATGATGACACCGTGTGAGAGCCCCGGGCAGCAGGGGGCAAGGGGGGTGGCACCCAGGGAGGCATGGCTGGCAGCCCTCAGCGGCGGGGCCGGACAGGCATGGCACGGGCGTCTCCCAGGCGCGCAGACCCCTCTCCTCACCTCCTGCTGGGCCCCAGCCAGGCCTTCCGACTCCTTCCTGCTTCCCTTCCTGCCCACGGCCCCATGCAGCCGCGGGGCTCTCTCTGGTGCAGGAGTCTCACCAAGTGGTCCCAGGCCGGCAGATCAGTAGCCCCTGGGGACATGCCAGACACACGCATTCTCAGGCCCCACCCCAGGCCCTCTGCATTGGGTGCTCAGGTGGGGCCCGCACATCGCAGGTGCTGAGGTCCTGGGTGGAGAATGGTCCTGGCCTCAGTGAGATCTGGGCGCTTGCCCCTGGGAGCTCCCGCGGCAGCTGGACACACAGCGGGGGCATCAGCACGTGCTTATGGTGGGCAGGAGCCCACTCAGTGCCCGGCAAGTCTCACAGAGAGTACACGACACAGACATGATTCTTCCCCCGCCTCCCCAGAGGGGAAACTGAGGCACAGTTGCTGAGGCACTTTGCCTAAGGTGAGAGCGTGCTTCTCCGTGCCACCCAGGAACGGAGCCAGCAGAGGGCCCCGCAGGGAGAGGCAGAGGCCCCGGGGGTGTCTTTTCCGCTTGCCAAGGGCTGGCTGCCCTCCCCGCTGCCCCGGCGCTGACCCTCACCCGCGTGGCACAGGATGATGGGTTTGGGGCGGCATTCTGTCTCCCCACGCAGCCCGCAGAGACAGGCCCAGGCTGCCTTCTTGGTGTTGCAGGCAGTTAAATTGCCATTTTATTTAAATTTATGTCTGAAGATACAGGCGGAGAAAGGGCCATTTCAAAGTCAGTTTCTGCTTTATGGCTTTATGGGGGATCGTGTCGGGCAGCTGCTGGAAAGACTGCACGGCATCAGCACAACAGACGGTCACGTGGGCTCTGGCTGCTGCAGGGCGGGGACTCTGCCTCCTGGCTGGGGAGCTCTTGCTTTGTACCCCAAGTCCAGACTGAGCCCCTGCCCACTCCAGGCCGAGCCCTGGTCCCAGGCCCAGACCCAGCTCAGATCCCAGTCACACAGTAAGTGCTGGCCCTGGCTCCTGGCAGAGCCCTGATCAGCCCTGAGCCTGGCCCATATTCATGCTTTTTTTTTTTTTTTTTGAGCGTCTCACTCTGTGGCCCAGGCTGCCGGGCAGTGGCACAGACTTGGCTCACTGCAACCTCCACCTCCTGGGTTCAAGCAATTTTCCTGCCTCAGCCTTCCGAGTAGCTGGGACTACAGGTTCATGACACCACAACCTGATAATTTTTTGCATTTTTAGGTAAAGATGGGGTTTCACCGTGTTAGCCAGGCTGGTCTCGATCTCCTGACCTCGTGACCCACCCACCTTGGCCTCTCAAAATGCTGGGATTACAGGTGTGAGCCACGGCGCCTGGCCTTCATTCTTTTATGACCTTGTACTATTGCTTATGGTGCGGTAAGTTGAACGGGCACACTTACAGTTTCGCAGACATCTTTGGGCAAATCTGCTGAGCAAAGGCACAGTTTCAATGCCCCGTGGTTCCAGGCAGCTGATGCCTACAGCTGGAGGAACATCTGCCCATCCCCTGAGCTGATGAGCTGGAAAGGGTGGGCTGCTCCTGACACCCCGTCTTCATGCAGAGAACAGCAGCAGCGGCCCCGAGCACCTGGGAACCAGGGAAAGCCAGCGTGGGCGTCGGCGGCCCAGGGACCCCGGCTTCCTCACAAGACCTTGGCTGAGTCTGACTGCCTTGAGGTTTGTCTTCTTTAAAATGGGGCTGGGACTCTACCCTCCCAGGGGGTTTTTCAGGTTGAATGAGTGGGAGCCCACTCGGGAAAGCACTTTGCAAACCACATCACAGGGGCTCCTGGAGTCCCAGCACCCCCAAGATGGGGCGTCTGTGCTGAAGCGCTAGATCCTGAATTCTTCAGGCTGGGCCTTGGAATGCCCCAGACGCCCCTGGGATTTACATATGAGCGGTGGGTCCAGGAAGGGTTCGGCCTGAGCCAGGGCAGGGAGTGAGCTGGCGCACGAGGCCTGAGCCTGCCTGGGCTGGAGTCTCCTCCGTCCCACCCTCGTACCGATCTCCACACATGTCTTTAACTGCCTTGTCTCTCTGTCTATAACCAGGTGCAGTGTGTGGTGGGAGGCACCCTTTTTGCAGGTCCCTGGCATCTCCACACCCCGCTTACCCATTCCTGACCTGGCTGGTAAATGCTCGGGCTGCAGTGAATCAGAGCCTGGATCAGAATCTGTGGCGTTGGCGTGGGTGGGTGGCCCCCGCAAGGCAGAACAACTTGCTCGATTGAGTCCTGCCAGGGAGGCGGGGGCGGGAGGGGGGAGGAGCTGCAGATGGAAAGCAGCAGACAGGCCGCCTGGCGTCCAGGCCCTGCCGAGAGGAACGAGGGGCTTTTCCACGTGCCTGAAGGGAACGCGGCCCAGACACCAGCATCCCGGCCCCCTGTTGACTGGGAGCTGGGGTTCAGTTTCCTCATCTGTGCTTTTCATCTCAGGGGCTGGTAGTGAGAAAACGGAGCATGCCCCAGCCTTGGGTCACCACCAGCAGCTCCTGGAGAGCGTTTCCTGGGCCAGGCCTCCTGGGAGAGTCTCCAGGATGGAGCCGCCCCACCGTGAGCCTTTCGCTGGTGGACTGTGCTCGGGGCTGGGGAGCACTGGCGGGGGCCAGGACAGTAGGATTCCAGGACAATCGGGGCGGGGCTCACGCACTGGACCCCACGCTCTGTCCTTGCTGGAGGCTCACTCAGCTGGCTTTGACCACACTTGGGCAGGACACAGAGATTTGAGAAGCTTGCCCCGTTCCACCCCATCTTAAACTCATCAAGGCCAGGGCCTCCAGGAAAGGAGGATCTCCAAAGACCATTGTCTTTCCTTTAGTCATTCGGCAAACACTTATTGTGTGTCTATTTGGTGCAGGACCCAAACTACCTGCCTACAGGGAGCAGACATTCTAGTGAGGGGGAAGGGTGGCAGGAAGTCAATACACTAACGGGGAGGGTGAGGGGAGGCACAGCGGTGGGTACGAGGCCCGTCTGCGGCTGGAGCGGCTGCCTCCGCGTGCAGGGTCTCTGGTGTCTTTGTCAAGGGGAGACCTTTGGGTTGAGACTGGAACAGCAAGAAGATGTGAGGGAAAGCACTCCCAGCAGAGCAGACACCAGGCCCAGGCAGATCGAGGCCGGCCCCCATTCCCGGTCCCCTGTTTCTGTAAGGAATCGAGGAGGCCTTCAGGAGCCAGGAGGCATTGCCCGGCAGCGAGCCAGGGCTTGGATGCCTTCCCGAGTCGGAACTCTTCAGAGCTGGCTTCAGAAGCTTGGCCTGGAGCAGCCCTGCTCTGCCGTCCTGTCCTGCGCTCCGAATACTCTCCGGATCCTCTTCCAGCCATTTCTCACTCAACAGTGAGATGGGAGACCTGTGCATCTTGCGGGGACAGGTCTGGCCTACAGAGGGGTGTGTTCCTTCACTGAGATGAGGTCTACAGAGCGCCACGTGTGCCTGACGGGTGCTGGGCAGGGACACAGGAGGGCGCTCTCAGGGCAGCCCACCAGGAGACGGACATTCCCCACCCCGCACCCTAAACTTCCAGTCCCGGAGCGTCGGCCTGATTCCTGGGTCAGGAGCCCGATTTGGGGGAGGTGACTGTGGCCAAGATCTTGGGGATGAGCCGAGCCCCTGGGGGAGGAGTTCCGGGCACAGGGGACGGGCTAGCAGTGTCTGACTGTGGGAGCGGGTGCAGCAAACACAGAATAAAAGACCCGAGGGACTGAGGCCAGGAGCTGGGGGCGGGACTGGTGGGGTGGGCAGGGACAGCAGGTCCTCCGAGGACTTCCAGCAGGACAGTGGCACCAGGAGGTGTGTGTGATGGCACGGTCTCCCTGTGTGGAGGGTGAACTGAAGCAGGTGGGATGGGAGGGGGCAGATGGGCCTGAGGGTTCCAGGGGACTGGATGGCAGCTGGGGGAGGGTGGAGTCTGGACTTACTGGGTTTTTGGGAGGAGGAAGCAGCGTCTCGGGCCCAGAGCCTTCAGGGCAGCCTGAGGGTGTTCTCCTCTGGCAGGTGGGAGCTGAAGCTGAGTGTGACACGCTGGCCTGGAGGGTGAGGGCAGAGGAGAAAGTGCCCTGGAGGTGCCAGGGCCACCAGGGGCATCATCCAAGCCCAGACCCCAGCATGCTTCTTGAAGGGAGCGGCCGGTGGTAACCCCAGAGCTGCAGAGGGGTGGGGCGAGACTGGTCCCTGGCCAGGGAGGTCCCTGGAGCTGGGGAGCTGCTGGGGGTGGAGGCGCTCTGGGCTTGGGCACCAGATTGGAGTGGGCCGTGGAGCCAGTGGGAGGGGAGAAACGGGGACAGCGGGTGCCGCCAACTCTCCAGAGTGTTTTATTCTTTCTATTTTATTTACCACAACCAGTGAAAGGCGTGTTCCAGACTACCAACCCTAGTCCTCAGACACGTTAACAAGAGGCCACCTTGTAATGGACGAGCAAACAAGGCCCCCCACCTAACGCAGGCAGCAAAGCCCATTTCCAGGCAGCAGCCACCCCAGGGAAGCTTCTGAGCCCGGTTGCTGCCTGCACGGTTGGCGCGGAAATCTGGGGGGCCCCGTGTTCTCAGGGGTGTCGGCGCTGCCGCAGGCAGGCCTGGGACCTGCTCTTGAAGCCACCCGACAAGGAGCAAGGCTGCCCATGGATGCCCAAAGTGCAGCTCGCAACAGAGCCGGCACCCAGCTCCACGCAAGCCGTTTGAGTGCGAAAAGAGGAGCAGGCGTGGAGGGGGTGGCGGGGGCGCAGTTTTTTCTCTTGTATGGTAGAAATCCGAAAGTGTTTAGAAGCCAGTGGGAAGGGTCCTGTTGAGAGGGAGGTGTTGGCTGGCAGGGGAGGGGAGGGAAGGTGTGAGTTCCTGGAGAAGACAGCGCACCAGCTTCACTCACAGACCATGACAGGCCCTCCTGCTGCTGGGCGCCCACGCTGTCGCCCACGGCCCTCCTGCGGGTGCCTTAGAACGGGTCCCTGGCAGTGGGCAGAGCTGGTCTGCCCCTGCAGGGTGAAGGACAGCCCAGGTATGGGAGCCGCGCGTGAGGGATGGAGGTATTTATGGGGCCTGTGATCTGCGCTGGGTGGGGTTGGGATAGGCTGTAGTTGACGGACTTGTGGGGACACTGTGGTCCTCACAGGCTCCAAACAATGTCCACCATGCAGGGTGGTGGCCCTTCCTTGGGAGCAGCTCAGACATTCACATGCCCAGGCACACACAGGGACATGCACATGGGTGCAGAAATGCACATATGTATGCATATCCATGCATGCATATACACAGACACATATACTCGGGCACACAGGCACACACATGCACAAATGCACCACATGCAGAGAGACACACTCAGGCACACGTGCTCACACAAAGTACACGTGTGCCTAGGTATGCATGCACACACACACACCCAGACCTGCATGTGCATACACACACACACACTCCCCCAGACCTGCACATGCATACACACACACACTCATACACACACCCAGACCTGCACATGCATGCACACACACGCACACATGCTCACATATGCACGTGTTTGTGTGCAACACGGACATGCACACTCAGGCATATGTATGCACACACACACACACACACACACACATGCAGACCCTCTGGCCTGAGAAGCCCATGTCTTCCAGAGAGACGGTTGTGTGAGCTTGTCTCTCCCAGGACCAGGCAGAGGCCCTCGGGGCAGCACAGAAGTCCTGACCCGTCTCTTCCTAACCCAGCAAGTGACACACGATGGCCTCTCTGTGTGGAGATGAGATTTAAAAAGAAAAAGAGCCGCTTTCAACTTCCTCTACATGAAAGGTCATCGCGCCTCCCCACGTGGAGGCATCAGATGTTGAGGGAGCCTGGGAGCCCAAGCAGGCTCTTGACAGACAGCAGCTGTCTCGCATGTGATGGTGCTGCTGCCTTTCTCACAGCAGCACGATGCCGCAGGCTCTAGGGGCTGCGGGTGGAGACAGTGTGCCCTTTCCATCCTGCCTGCCCCGCCGCTGCTGTGCGCCAGATGAGGGCCTTGTTTGCCCTCCCCGAGTATCTCTGAGGTCCCCACGGATTGCTGTGTGGCATGAATGTGAGATCCCTGCCACGCTATTCAAAAGGCAGGCGTCCACTTACAGGAGGGATGAAGGCCTGGAGGGTGGTGGGTGTCCTATCCCCCTGGGAGCTGGAGAGGGGAGAGGCCCCTCTGCCCCTGGCCTGACACCTGGTGGTCACTGTGGTGAGAGAGGGGTCCTGGAATTGCAGGCCTGGGGTTTTGGGGTGAAGCTGTCCTGTGCAGAGGCACCAGCTGCCCACAGCCCTGCAGCCACCCTGGCCAAGAGCAGATGGTCCAGCCAGTCCTCGGGAACATGATTTTCTTTGCAAAACAACTGTGGAGTTAGAGCTTGAAGTGGGGCTGGGGGATGCCCTGCTGTGTCTCAGTTCATTCCTACCAAGCAAAGTGGCTCACTTGAGAGCCGGGTCCGCACCGGTAGCGGGCCTCCGCATTCACCTGTGCCTGAGACGACCAGGGAGCCGTGCTGGGGCTGGGCTGGGGCTTGGCTTAGGCGGGGCTGGGGCTGGGGCCTGGCTGAGGCGGGGCGGGGATTGAGGCGGGGCGGGGACTGAGGCGGGGCGGGGACTGAGGCGGGGCCTGGGCCTGGGGCGGGGCCTGGGACGGGGGCGGGGGCGAGAACTGGCCTGGGGCGGGGGCGGGGGCTGGGGCTGGGGCTCGGCCTCGGCCTGGGACTGGAGCTGGGGCTGAGGGTGCCGCAGGAGCCCACATCGATGGAAACCTGTGTCATCCGCCCAGCACTGGACCCCAGGGTGTCTCCAGGCATTTTAAAAGATCTTTAAAGACGGGAGAAAACAACTAGCCCCCACCCCGGGCAGTGGCTCCCTTAAACTTTCAGCGGCTGCCACGTGAACAGAGCTTTCTGTGGCTCCACAGAACACAGCCTTAGATTCCTGGGGCTTTCTTGAGGTTCTTATGCCAGAAAGATGCAGGTGTCGTGTGCCCTCTTGCCCTGTGAGGCTGCGCCCTTAGCCGCCAGCCCAGGACTGGGCGACCAGCCGTCCAGTCCACGCTGCAGCCCGCTGTCCGCTAGATGGCGCTGCGTCACGCCCGTGGCCGGCCTGTCCCGAGCCCAGGAAGGCCTGGCGGAGTTCAAGGTGGGTCTCCGGAGGCAGCACAATCAGGGGGACGAGTCCCCGCCCTGGAGGGTGTGAGATCCCCTCATGGCTGTTTTCACAGCCTGCCCGGGAAATGTCCCCTCCCCTCTGTGGAGCCGGGAGATATGCGTACAGGTGGGTGTGTGCATGCGTGTGTGCACGTGTGTGTGTGCACCCATGAGTGTACCTGTGTGTGCGCTCACACCTGTGCCTTGTGCATTCTGTGCAAGTGTGTATGTACATGCATACGCATGCACGTGCACACCTGCACACACTCCTGTGAGTGTGTGCTCCTGTGCGTATGTGGGGGTTGTGCGTGTGCATCTGGGGGTGGGCAGGGGAGGGAGGCAGCTCTGTGTACCCCACTGGTCCCCGGCCCTGTGTATGCACTGGACTCCAGGATGACAGGTACCTGCCCAGGTCTCAGCCTCAGCCCGTGGCTGCTCTAAGCCTCCATTGACTATCTGTAAAATGGAGTGCCTCCGTTTCCTTCCAGGTGTGCTGAGACCATGGGGGGAGAGGGCCCTCCCCGTAGGTGTGATGTAGGCTGCAAAGTGACATCGGTCCACACCTGTGTGGTGGTCACGCGCCTCTGGCAACGACGGTGGGACGGACAAGAGGCCCATGGCATCCTGTCCATCATGGGGGTGCCAGGGAGTCCCCATCCCACAGGGGAGGAGAAGCCACAGGCCTGACTCTGAGCCCAGGCTGCTGTCGAGGCTTCAGTGCCCACACTTCCACTCAGCCCCGGCCGGACATGCAGCACTGAGGTGGGCAGGCGGCTCCACCAGCTCCGTGAGGCTCAGTGGGACCTGGTGGAGCGTGGCACTGGCCTTCGGGGGACTGGAGCCCGGCCTCTCTGTGCTGACAGCCGGGAATGCTGAGGTGCAGGAGGCCCAGCAGTGGCAACCCTGGAGGAGGGGAATGTGTCACTGTGAGCCTGCACATCTGTCCAGCAATCAATGAGTCTTGTCCAAAACGTGGAGTGCCTGGTGCCAGGCCCTT
The DNA here is from genome assembly GCA_963573385.1 of Cacajao melanocephalus. Lineage (NCBI taxonomy): Eukaryota > Metazoa > Chordata > Mammalia > Primates > Pitheciidae > Cacajao > Cacajao melanocephalus. The sequence continues at coordinate 56,294 of CAUYLG010012132.1, forward strand.
TGGCAGGGCCTTCCTTGGGGACAGAGGTGACCACTGGTGCCTGGACCCAGCAAGTCCCCCCGAGGGTCACTCCTGGGTGAACATGCAAAGCCAGGCTCGGGCAGCTGACAGGTGGTTCCCAGGGAGGAACCGAGGGGCTGAGGGGCAGGAGAGGTGGGAGCTGGACACAGTGACTTCTGGGGCGACAGGCCTTGGCCGTCTCCGGAGAGTTCCCGGGATGTGCAAGTGGACAAGATTTCTGGACGAGATCAGCCTGCTCACCCGTCTGCCCAGGCCCCGTGGCTCAGGCGTTTTTGAACCGGGAAGTGATTGGGGCTGCTCATACTGCTTGCACCGGGTTCCCCGGCAGTGTGGTCCTTGTGGGTCCTCTCGAAGGTCACCTTGAGAGCCAAGGCTGGGCAAGGCGGCGGAGCCATCAGGTGCAGGGGGGATGGTGTCTGGGGCCCATGAAGGTCATGGTGTGGCCCCGCAAGTGCCAATAAGGGAGCCAGGGTCCAGCCACCCATGTTTGCCAGCCGGGCACCCTGGTGCTGGAAGACAGTCGCCTTCCTGATTTGCACAAAGGCTGGGGGGCCCTGTCCAGGGGCTGCTGCCCTACAGTGCGCTCTCAGATCCCTGAGACACAGGGAGCTGCATGCCACGCTCAGCCCCACCTTCTATGGCACCAGAGCTCCCGAGGGGATGCTGCAAAAGTGTGGAGCTCTTGTCCTGGGCACTGAGCCCCCGTCCATGGCAGGAAAGAGGACAGTATTAGTGACGAGGACACAGGGACACCTATGACTTCAGAGCACCAGCTTGGAGAGTGTCTGACCGAGCCATGAGTCAGCCCCGCCTGGGGAGAACTTTCTTCCCATTTTACAGAGGCGTAAATAGAGGCTGCCGTGGCGCCCTGCCTCGGAACCCTGGCTGCTTTGAGGTGGAGGAAGGTGGGAAGGTGAGCAGCTCGGGCCTGGCCTGCAGGTGCACCTGGACCGTGGGTGGGCCCTGCTACCACACACCTGCCCCAGAGCCCCTGAGCCTTGGCCGGCGGGCGCACCTGGGGGGAGGGGTCGGGACAGAGGAGGGGCTTTGTGAGGGACCATGGGGGAAGCAGGGCCGAGCCCTGGTACCCCAACCCCTGCTGTCCTCAGCTGGGTCTCCCGCCAGGTCCCTTCCACTCTCGTGGCCTTGGTGTCCTTGCTTGGGCACCATGGGCCGGCTGTGGGTGCCTGGACACCTGTAAGTGGCCATCCTGCCTACATCCCTGGACCTCTTGCCACCTTCTCCACCCCACACACCTGCCACCACGCCAGCAGCCACTTTTTAGAGCCTTCCGTAGCAAATGAGTTCTTCCATCCCAAATTAGGTTCCATAAAAGCCTCTCTGCTGACGACGGATTTCTGCACAGACCTCCGCTGGGTACTGGAGCCACGACCTCTCCACACTGAGTGTAGTCCGCAGGTCTCCCGTGGAGCCTGGTCTTCTGGGGACAGCCTCCTCCTCTGACAAACAGGGCCGCAGAGCCAGCTTGCTACAGTTTGCAGACAGCCCGCTGCCCCGGCCTGGGCTCAGCGGGGCACGTGCCTGGGGCCCACACAGTTCCTCTGGTGCCGGTATTCGGCTCCTTGTTTTGCAAAATAGAAAGGAATGTCCAGAATCTCAGCAAAACTGCACTGCAGCTTGGACTGTGGATTGGGCGTCTGTGCAAAGCACCCTTTCCCTTTCTTGGGGCAGTCAGGATGGAAGGAGACCCTGTGTGCCCAGGGAACCCTGGAAGTGCAGGGTGCCGTGCTTGACTGCAATGCCACATGGGCACAGCAAGCTCCCCATAGCCCCGCAAGAGCTTCCTGCTGGTGGCTCCCGAGTCACAGATGGAGAAACCGAGGCAGGTTGTTTACTGGGCCTGCCCATCTGTCAGCAGCAGAGCAGACGCCCTGTCCAGCGCTGTCCCTATGCAGCTGTGGCTGGCCACTTTGTCGTTTGTTAGGTTCTGATGGGACCTGGGGGACACCCCGTTCCGGGGGCCTTCTGAGCCACACCACACACGGTGGGAAGCCGTTCAGTGACATTTCTTGAAAAATCACACTTCAATCGAATCTCTTCAGTAAGTTACATGGATTCTTCGCTAGTTAACCAAAATAAATTGCATCAGAGGCTAGTGTTTATGAATTTTTAAAACAACACGCCTGTACTTATCTAGCATTTGTTTCATTTAATTTTTTTGACTGTGCGCCTTCCTGTTTGGGGGCACTGCAGCTGCGGGCCGGGCCGGGCTGGGCCTGGAACACTCAGCCTGGGCTGCCTAAATATTTTATTTGCTGGTTGCAAACAGGAAACGTAATTAGAGGCCTGATTGCCAGCCACACCAGGCAAACGGGGTCTCGAGGGGGCCGGGCTCCCTTTAATCTTTAGAATTTATAGTGTTTGGATTACAGAGCCACAGGGAACAGCCTTTTTGTTTTTTATTTTCTTAACTAGAATGAAGGCAAAGGTTTCTGCAGATAGGAAATTCCCCAACTCACACGACATCCATTGAAATTTTAATAGAATGTTAAAATCCAGCCCCTGGAAGCATCCAGCAGCAGCTCTGGTTTGCTTTGAGTCACTGGGTTGGAAAACACAAGAGAAGGTCGAGGGGCAAACAGGGACGTGGTGGTGGGAAGTCGGGGGGGAGAAGGAGAGCTCGCTCCAGAAATAATGAAGAAAAACAGAGTTCACAGCTCTTGCAGAGCTCTGTAATTAAAATCCCGGGCGGAAGCGGTTATTTCTCTTTAAGCAGCCCCAGAATTAATTTGCCCTTCTAAGCCCTTTATTTCTGGGCAAAGGAGCTACTTGTCTCTCGCAGAAGCGTACTTGGTAGCCGGCCCTCACCCGGGAAGACCCCAGAAGCCGGGAGTGAGGTGGTCCAGCCTTCTTCCTGTTGGGAGGGGGCGGTTCAAGGCCGGAACTTGTGTGCCTGGGGAGGTCCTGGCGAGGTGTCCCCTCTCCTGTGCCTCATGCAGCCTTGCTCATGTGGGTGAACCTGTCAGGACCCGGGGACGGAGGTGAAGACTGGGACCACCCCTGGCCTGCCAGGACACACGCAGAGCAGGTAGCGTCAAGATGACCCCTACCTAAGACAGGTTGGCGGTTTCAGGTCTGGCTGACCCTGCCTGGTGGGCAGGTGGCCTCCACTCCCAGCAAGCAAGTTGGGGAACAGAGCGCCCAACCTGACGGCACTATTCTTGGCTTCAGCTCCCTGGGGGGTGCTCATGGCATCTTCAGGCTCCACGGAGCCCCGATGGGAGACAGACCAGGCGCCGGGGCTGATCCAAGCGCTGCTTCTGACGGCCTGTGGTCTGGGACAGCACTGGCCTCCTGGAGCCTCTGCTCTGGCTGGGGCGTGATGGACGTGCTGTCCCTACCTCGGTGAGGCTCAGAGCGGAAAGTGTGTGAGAGAGCTCCCCGCCAGCCAGGCCCCTGCAAGCCAAAAGAGAAAAAAAATAAGGTAAAAAAGAGGAAAGTCATCTCTAATCTCACCACCCAGAAATAATCTCCTGTCAGGTGTGGCATGGAGCCTTCCAGGCTCTCCCAGGTGCCCTGTAAACTTAAATGCACGTTTTCGCAAAAACAAGGCTTGCCCCTGGCCCTGACTCCCACTCTCCCGTGCACAGTGCACGCCCGTCCTGCCTGCGGGGGCATGGGCTTCCGCAGCGGCGTCTTGCGCGTCTATTGCAAGCCCGAGCCATTGTTCCTATGCCGGTTCTCCTGTGGTGGAAGGGAAGGGCCTTTTCCACTTTTATGAACGACACTGTGGTTGTGCTTATATGGAAGTCTGCGGACTCGCCGATTACATACAGCATCTGTGGACGTCAGGGGTGGTCCCTGGAGCTGCCCGGAGGTGGAGTGGGTGGATGTGGGCCAGGGGCTCCCCACACTGGGGTCGGCTCAGGGGCTGGGTTCCCCCGCACAGCTGTGCAGGCTGCGCACTGCGTTCTTCCAGGAGGCCTCGTCATCTGAGACGTGATGTCGAAGGTGTCACCTGGAATTGCGCATGGTACTGGCCCCGCTGGGAAGGCCTGGGCAAGGGGAAGGCCTCGAGAACCCTGTGGTCCCTCCGCTGGGATGCCTGGCGGGCTGACCACACACCTGCCGCTCAGCTGCTGGTGGTTGATTCCATCTTTCCCTTTGCCGGAGTGCTAACCTGGGTCTGGGCGCTGCTGGCCTTGGGTGAGGAGTGAGGCCCTCCCTGGCTGAGTTGAGTCTGTGTTGCTGCCGGTAACTGGGTTCCCCTCTCGGGCCTCCCCCTCCCCTTCTCGTGGCCTTCGCTGTGGCCCTGTCCTGACTCCTGTCTTCTTTTGTGCCTGTGTCCAGTTCTGTCTCACCATTCAAAGCCCAGGCCCCAGCGCTTGGAAGCATCTGTGACCCTCCTGAGCGGGCCCCTGACATCCCGGGAACTCTGATGGCAGAGCTGTGGGAACTCAGGTCTGGTGCACTTTCCTGCTGGAGCCTGAGCTTCCGGGTCCCGGGCCTCTTCACTCAACTCCCCCACCCAGCAGACACACGGGGGCCGCTGGGATGTGTTTGCTGAATGAACTAATGAAAGTTGAGTCCGTGCCCAAAGCTGTCATGTTTCATCCTCACAGGGACTTGACCATAGCCTGCAGACACGGTCCAGCCCCCTGGCTGATGTCACCAACCAGGGTGGGGTCAGGGGGAGACTGTACCTGTCTTCTTCTCAGCTCTGGCTTCAATTCCATTTAAATTAGAGAGGCTCCCTGCACCTCTGAGATGGGCTTTGTGCCTGGAACTGGGTCAAGTTGGTGATGGGCCTGGTCCTGCCCTCCCAGTGTGGCTCTGGGCTTGCAGGCATGGGGTGAGCCCCCAGTGCCCCATTCCCCACGATCCTGTCCTGACGCTTGCTTGTGACAGTCCTCTCTCTGACCCTGCTCTCGCAGTTGATGGATTGCCGACAGCACGTTGTCCCTTCCCGAGCAGGCCTGTGCCAGGGCGGGCTGAGGCGCAAGGGCTGACCTCAGGGAAAGATGCCTGTGTTTCTCCTGCCTTCTCCCTGATGAAAGCCATCCTGAGGCCTGGGAAGGGGACTGGTGTTGGGGCAAAGCCGGTGGGGGTCTGGGAGGGGCAGGGACTTGCTGTGGGGGAGAACGCTGGGGTCTGGCAGGAGGAACCTCTGTGGACAGGCGACCCCATGCAAATACACGCATACACCTACACATGCACACACACCCTCACACACGTGCACGTGCCACATCCTCACACACACACATTGCACACACATGCCTGCATGCACACATGTGCATACACACACACACCCTCACCCACACATACATATACCCACACACACATGCACCCTCACACAAATGCACCATCACACAAATGCACCATCACACACATACACCCTCACAGACATACACCATCACATACACCCTCACACTCATACACCATCACACACATACACTCTCACACACACACATCCTCACATACATATACCCTCACACACATGCACCATCATACACATGCACCATCACACACATACACCCTCCCACATGCACCCTCACACACATATACCCTCACACATATACACCCTCACACACATGCACCATCATGCACATACACCCTTGCACACGCACACCATCATGCACATATACCCTCACACACATACACCCTCACACACATGCACCATCACATACCCTCACACTCCTACACCCTCACACACATGGGCATACCACATCCTCACACATGCACACACAGACACTGCACACCCACGCCCCCATGCACGTGTGCATACACACACTCTCATACACATGCACTCTCACACACATACACCCTCACACACACACAGCCTCACACACATACACCCTCACACACATGCACCATCACACACACACTTTCACACACATGGGCATATCACATCTTCACACATGCACACACACACACTGCACACACACATCCTCATGCACACACACACTGCACACACGTCCCCATGCACACGTGTGCATACACACACCCCCTCACACACATACACCCTGCACACATTTGCATACACACACAACCTCACATACATGCACACGCACTCTCATACATTTGCACACACTCTTCACACACATGCACATACACCCTCACACACACGTCCCCTGCACACAGGTACATGCACTTGCACACACATCCCCACACATGCATGCACATTCACACACTGCACACACATGCCCCCAGGCACATACGTGTATCCTGTGGCTGCTGCTGGGTGCCAAGGGCAGGGATGCTCAGCCTTCTCGCCAGTGCCCTAAGTCTTGGTAATGCCATCTGCCTTCCTCATCTGAGACACTCCCCTAGCCTGGAAGTCTCTCCCCTCTGTATTTTGGCTGCTTCTCTGAATGAAGCCCTCCCTGGCTGGGCAGCCTTTACCCGCCGAGGTGAGACATCAGCCAGCAGGCGTACAGGCTGTGCTATGAGGTGAGCTCAGCTCGAGCTGGAAATTGGAATTGGGCACACGCACCACCCATGCCCACACATGCACATGAATTAACACACCCAAGCACAACCCCACATGGTCATGCACACACACACACATGCAATCTTATAGATATGCACACACACCCACCCTCACACATGTGAATACACATGCAGCCCAAACACACCCTCACACACGTGCACACACACACATGCAGCCCCACATACATGCACCCTCACACACCCTCACACACAATGCACCCTCACACACAATGCACCCTCACACCTGTGCACACTCATGCACATGCATGCAGATAGGTGCACATGCACACACCCGCTCACACACATGCACACATTGCACACACCCCATGCACACACATGTGCACAGAGTCTGAGGCTGGAGGGGCTTCCACAGGATGCCGTTAGGGGATCTGCCCTGAGAGGCCGCCTTTCTGTGTCCCGAAGGCCCCACCGAGTCTTGGCTGGCAGCACTGCCCTGTCGGCCCCTCGTCTCCAGCGCAGTGTCCTTCCAGAGCGTGAAGTTGCTCTGACCTGTTTCTCACTTCCCGGGTGCCTCAGAGCCAGGAGGCTGGAGACGCGTCAGTTCATGTTTTGACGTTTTTAATTAAACACGAGAACATGGAGGTTTGGTGAGCCTGGGGTTTTAAAACATGAATTATGAAAATCCTCCCCTCCAGATGCTCCCCTCTCAGCTGCTTTACCCCATGGGCTTTAGTTTGTTTGCTTAAAATTTGTTCCTAACTTTTTGTCCAGCCGTGAACAATATTTTCTGCCTTCACTTAAGAGGCTGGTCAGTTAAATTTGAATTACATTCAGAATCTAATCATTTATTGAGTGTCAAGTACTATATCGAATTTGGGTGGTTTTGAGATGAAAAATACCCAGTTTTTGCCCTTGAGAGTCGTACGAGTCTAGCGATGTGAGTTCTATTCATGATCTATTCACTAAGTGTCGTGTATTCATTAGGTGCCAGGTTCTGTGCCAGCTGCTGGGGTTGGGGGTGGAGCAAGGCATGGGCTGTCTTGACCATTTCAGTCCAGCAGGGATCAGAAATCCAGCTAGTGACCACACAAATATGCATGGAATTAAAACTGGTGTCAGTTTGCGGGGAACTTAGTCGAGGGGGAATGGGCGGGCGCCATGAATACAGCCTTATTCCGTCGGTGTTTACCAAGTGCTAGGTTCCTCTGTGAAATGGGGATGGAGGGTGCCATGGGCACAGTGAATGGAAATTCCCACACTTTCCAGAGAAATGGCAGCTTTGTGGAGGCCTCAGCAGCCCCCCAGCTTTCCCTTCCACTCAGCCTCCCTCTGCCCACCCAGCACCCCTGCACCTTCTCTGTGCTCCAGCACTCATCAATCCTCCATCAGTGCTGCTGTTTGCCTTGGTCAGAGAGGGCAGGGACAGGCCTGAGGGTAGGGAGAGATGGGCAAGTGGCCATGGGCTGTCCCCTGCCCTCCGTTGACACCAGGCATTTGGACTTGGGGCTTCTCCTGCAGGTGGGGAGTTCCTTTCCCTCTTAGCTCCAAAAGGCCAGGAGGAAAAAAAGTCCTGGCTGAACAGAGAACTATGGAAACTGACGTGAAGAGAGGAAAAGTCTGAAGCAAACATGCTTAGTCGCTCACGTGGCCTCTCCCTCATTCACTCATTCACCCCACCGTCCGCTAAACTCTGACTGTGGCCTGATTCACGTGGCAAGGGTGAGAAGCCAGTAGCTGCCACATTGTTCAGTGGCCAGGCGTGGCCCACATGGCTAACCGGCGCTTCCATGCCCCGCACCTGAGTCCTTGGTCAGATTCATAAACCCGGGGTCCTGGTCAGCTGGGCTGCAAGGTACCTCTTTTTCTGCCCTCCTCACCCTGAGGACACCTGCATGGTAGTGTGAGAATTTCCAGTGGTCTCCAGGAGACTCTAGAACAAGCGGCCTTTGCAGCAGTTTGTCGTTGACAACAACATCCGTCAGGCCAAGCTGATGGCTGACCAAGGGCCAGAAACTGTGTGAAGCACCCTTGGTGGGGTGCCTCCTTGCGTCCTCTCAGTAGGACTATGGGGCGGGTACTGGAAAGCAGGGCCCCACACCTCCTTCACCCATCCCAGGCTGAGAGACCTTCCAGTCCCGATCCTGCCTTCAGAGACCTGCCTGAGGACCCAGGATCCTCAAGGGACCCACCATTTCTGGCGTAGGCCTGGCCAGGCAGCACTGATGGGGCAGGTGACTATGTGCTAGCCACGACAGGGTCAGAGAGGCAGCACCGAAGAGCTGGGAAGCCCCAGCGCTGCCGCCCCACTGGTCCTAGCCTCCGTCAGAGTCGCATGACCCAGACTTCTCTGTTGGGAGGACGCCTGTGTCTCCCATTTGTGGTGTTGAAGCCAGCACAAAAATGGGAAATCCACCCTCTTCAGGTAAAAGCACTGTGGCTTCCAAAGTATGGTCCTACCTGTGAGCTTATTTCAGCCCTTCCCTGACCTGGGAGAAACAGTTCTCTCTCTTCCTGATATGGGGGAGACTAAGACCCTGGGGGAGGAAGGGACCTTCCCAAGGTTGAGCATGGGTCATCGGCAGAACGGGACCAGAACCCATGTTCCCTCCTTTCTGGGAGTCTGCAGCCATGAGAAACGGCAGGGGAGTCTTCAGCTGCAAAATGAGAGTCAGGGTGTTGGCGTGACCCCAGGTGTGAGCGTGGACGTTCCGTGGCAGCGCTAGGAGCAGAGGCCAAAGGCAGCCTGGACCCAGCAACTCTGAGTAGTGAAGTCTCCCCTCAAATCTCCTCCAGTGGCCATGGCAGGCCAGCTCCCGCCCCCAGCACTGCAGCTTGGAGAGTGCCCAGGACAGAACCCCTGGGGACTAATCTACTCCTCTCCCCCGAACGCCCAAAGCAGAGAGTGTACACTGTTTACTCAAAGGGTATCTTTGTTTCCTTTGTATTAGAAACATGCAACTGGCTCACAATCATGACGGATAAAGCGTACACAGCAAGAGCCTTGTTATGAGTGGAGATAGCAGGATTCAAAGTGCTGTCTGCAAGCAACCCACCGCCTTCATTACGGGTGATTTATTCCAGATGAGATCAGAGGAGCAGTTTATGTGGTTTAAGGACAGACAGACACACACACACACACACACACACACGCGTGTGCTTGCCATCCTCATAGAATAGGAGATTTATATTTCCTCCCCTTGCTCAGGAGCAAGTGATAAATTATTCAGCAGGATGACGCCGGAAGCCCCCTCGGCAGGCTTGCTGAGCGGTTGGTGGGGAGGGCTGGTGGGGAGTCAGGCGCTGGAACCAGCGAGGACTGAGGAGCAGAGCCCAGTGGCTGATGGGGTAGACTCGGCCCCGGAGAGTTCCCAGCTAGGCTGAAGCTGCTGCAGTCCTCCATCACCCCTTGCTCTGGGCGCTTTCATTGCTGAAAACAAACCTCCAGTGGTTGACGCTTCTCCTCGGCACTCAGGTGGGAAGTGACGTCCAGGAGGCTTGGAGTTGCCTGAGCCTCAGGGGACCTCCAGGGCCTGGGGCAGAGGCTGAGGAGCACAGAGCTACAGGCCGGAGTCCCTTTTTGCAAAGCCCTTCTGGAGTGTTTTACTGACTCTGGACACGCTTGCCCAGGATTGAACCCTGGCCTAGCACGTAATAGCTGCGTGACCTTGGGAAAGTTCCTTAGCCTCTCTGTGCCTTGGTTTTTACATCTGTAAGATGAGGGTGATACTAATGCTTACGTACCTCTTAGGGTTGTTATGAAGGTTAAAAAACATAAGCCGTGTAAAGTGTTTAGCCCAGGGCCATGCATGGAGCTGGCACTGTCATTCTTTGTTTCCCCTTGGCGCCCTCTGCATTTCCAGAGAAGGAAGAGTCTCTCAGGATCTGTGAGCTGCCACCGTGCCCATGGCCAGCGCGAGGCCATGGACTCCAGCCTCAGCTCCCCCGCTGCCCTGGCCATTTCTGCCCCACCCTGGCAGCTTCCATGCGGCCCCATCCCCCAGCCAGAGCCCCCAGCCCATTCTCTGCTCTCTCCTCTCAGGGCTGGGGCTCAACAGGGGCGCTCACCTGGGTCTGTCCCCCCAGCACACCTGCCATGTGCCTCAGTTAGCTTTCCTGCATCCCAGCCCTTCTGGGCTGCCCTGTGGGCACAGTCCCTGCTCGGCCCTCTGAACCTGATGGTATCCTAGCTGTGGCCCCAAAGCTTCAGCTCCCCAGCCAGGGCCCTGTGGTGAGTTGACATCTGAGCCCCACATGAGGTGGGCCACCTGGTGTGTGCATATGCATGCATCTCTGTTATGTCTGTGAATGTGTGTGTGTGGTATGTGTGCATGTGCGTGTGTGTGTGTGTGAATGTGTGTGTCTGAGTATATATCTGTGTCTGTGTGTATATCTCTTTGTGTGTGCATGTGTGTATATGTGTGTGTGCATGTGTATCTGTGTGTGTCTAAATGCATACCTGTGTGTGTGCCTGTATGTGTATCTCTGTGTGTGCATGTGTATATCCGTGTGTGCATCGGTATCTGTGTCTGTGTGTGTACATGTGTATGTATCTGTGTGCATGTGCATATATCTCTGTGTGTGCATGTGCGTATAGCTGTGTGTGCATATCTGTGTGTGCATGTGTATCTGTGAGTGTCTGTGAATGTCTCAGTGTGTATTTGTGTTTATGTGCACGTGTGTGTTTGTGTGTGTCTGTGTCTTTGTGTATGTGTGTGTGTGTCTGTGTCTGCATGTGTGTGTGTCTGTGTCTGTCTGTGTCTGTGTGTGTGTGTCTGTGTGTGTGTCTGTGTGTCTGTGTGTGTGTGTGTCTGTCTGTGTGTGTCTGTGTGTGTGCGTCTGTGTCTGTGTGTGTGTGTCTGTGTGTGTGTGTCTGTGTCTGTGTGTATGTGTCTGTGTGTGTGTGTCTCTGTGTGTGCATCTGTGTGTCTGTGTGTGTCTGTGTCTGTGTGTGTGCGTCTGTGTGTGTGTGTGTGTCTGTGTGTGTGTCTGTGTGTCTGTGTCTGTGTGTCTGTGTGTGTGCGTCTGTGTGTGTGTGTGCGCGTCTGTGTGTGTCTGTGTCTGTGTGTGTGTCTGTGTGTGTGCGTCTGTGTGTGTCTGTGTCTGTGTGCGTCTGTGTGTATCTGTGTGTGTGTCTGTGTCTGTGTGTGTCTGTGTGTGTGTGTCTGTGTGCGTCTGTGTGTGTGTGTGTCTGTCTGTGTGTCTGTGTATGTGCGTCTGTGTGCGTCTGTGTCTGTGTGCGTCTGTCTGTGTGTGTCTGTGTGTGTGTGTCTGTGTGTGTGTGTCTGTGTGTGTGTATGTCTGTGTCTGTGTGTGTCTGTGTGTGTGTGTCTGTGTGCGTCTGTGTGTGTGTGTCTGTGTGTGTCTGTGTGTGTGTGTGTCTGTCTGTCTGTGTGTCTGTGTGTGTGCGTCTGTGTGTGTGCGTCTGTGTGTGTCTGTGTGTGTGTGTGTCTGTGTGTCTGTGTGTGTGCGTCTGTGTGCGTCTGTGTCTGTGTGTGTCTGTCTGTGTGTGTCTGTCTGTGTGTGTCTGTGTGTGTGTGTCTGTACACTGCCTCTCTCGTGAGCCCAGCTGTCTGGGGCTGCGGAAGGGCTGCTTGCTGTTGTTCTTCAGGACTTTGCTCTCACAGCAGAGCAGCCCTCTGTCCCCGAGCTGTACAAAAATGAGGCCTTCCCCCACGGCTGCCGATAAATCCCCCAACTCCAGCGAGCTTCAGGCTGGTCCACGGTGCCTGGCCTGTCACTCACCCTCTGCTCCATGCCTGCCCCTCCAGCCCCAGTCCACCTCATTCCAAGGCCAGTAGCCTGAGAGCCGAGAGCCAGGAAGCCGCTGGTGAGGACTGGTTTCCAGCAGGGTCAGCTCAGGCGACGCGGGATGAGGACGCAGCCCCCGTACATAGGCAGAGCCCAAGGACTGTCTCAGTGGGCGTCCAGCACGAGGCCCGGCAGCCGGGAAGCCGCTCCCCTCCCCTTGCCAGTCCTGGGGAGAAAGGGCGTGACCATTCTCGAGTTTCATGACCACAGCCTTCTCAACTCTGCATGCTGTAGATATTTATTCAGTAATTTTCACAGCAGGACTGCACGCTCTACAACAAAGCATTAAACACGTCAAAATACAATCTTTTTATGGGGAGCAGATTGAAAAATCCATCAGCATGTACCCATCTATCACCAGTGCTGACAGAAACCGCTGCAAAGAGGAAAACAAACATAAATAAGATTTGTTTGACTGAGTATATTGGAAACTGCTGTGAGGTCCCGGGGGGCCCACGACACCCGAACTGAGTTTGCCCGAGGCCGGTGGGGCGGAAGGAAGGTCCCTGGCCCCAGGCCAGGTGCGACAGCTGGAGCCTGGGTTCCTTCTGCGCTGCCTGTACCAGGCCCAGGGCCTCACTTCCTCCTGTGGGATGAGCAGACCCACCTGATGCCCACCCCCTCCCAGGCAGCAGGTGGAAGCAAGTCCTGTAAAGGAGATGGAGCCAAAGCCGCTGTCCAGGATCTGATCCTCCTGGATTGCAAGGAAGCCCCTCCCCAGACCAGTGGCACCCACGCTGCACTTTGCAGAGGAGTTCCCCTACGGCTTGAGAAGCATTGCCTCCGAAAGTTCCAGTGCTGCCAAGTAGACACTGGGACCACTCCTGTGGCGGGTGGGGGCCCGGGCACCTGGCACAGTGCCTCTCTATTGACTCAAGGACTAAAAACCAAATTCTGGGACAAATGTGGGCCCAGGTGGTCTGGGCATCCGTCCCCAGCCCCACACTCCATGCCCTCCCGTCCCACTTGAGCACTGTGGAATTGTGTGCTGTGCTCTTTGAGTTCAGGATGCACGCTGCCGCTGCCTCCCTGCCTAGAACACAAGCCCCTCCCTTCCTCTACTCCCCATCCCCCACCTGAGGGCTCCCCTACTTCCAGGTCTTGGATTGATGCCTGAAGTTTGCTCTGGGAAACCTCCCTGCTCCATGCCTCTCCCCTCACTGCCTGGTTGCTGCTGCCTCGTCCCCCTTCCTGGGCTTGGGCATTCCTGGAGGGGCCCTGCAGCTGGGTCTCTGGTTGGGGCAAGGCCGAGGACAGCCCTGGTGCCCGTGCTGCACGAGTGAGCCCTGGGGAAGGCAGCCAGGGCAGCGCTCATCAGGAGAGGCTTCTCAGAGGAGGAGGCACAGAGGACAGGGAGTCTGGAGGTGCCAGGATGGGAGCCCCGTGGGGCTGGGGTGGTGGGTTGGGGCTGGGAGTCCTTCTGGGGTGGGGACTGAGGCCTGGCTGCAGCCAGTAAATGTGGCTGTGATTGTGGTCATCACCCCTGGCTCTCCTCGGAGTGTGCTGTAGGCTGGCTGCTCCCATCGCCATCCTGGTGGGTGCCTGAGCACGGCCTGAGAGAGGTGGGAGATGGCTCAGCCTCCTCCAGGCTTCTTGTAATCACAGATGCTCCCAGCAGCCCTGGGAATTGGCAGAGGTGGGTGGGGAGCTCTGAAGCGCTCAGGTATTCAGGAGAGCCTCATCTCACCTGCACGTGGTGGGGCTCACCGACTCCCAGAGTGGGCGGTGCAGCCCCACCAACACCACCCTGCTCCCGTTTCACCACCTTCTCAGAGCCTGGGGTCCCCGAGAACCCAGCTGGCCCCCAAGTGTGGGTTCTCACACCGAACCCTTTCTCCCACTGCACAGATTTTTATCCCCTGGCCGCCTGGGAGGGCCGGGGAAGAGCCTTCCTCTTACAGATGGAGATGGGGCCGCTCAGAGAGTTGGGGCAGAGCTCCTGCTCCCCCACAGCAGTCGCTGTCCACCCACGAGTCCTGACTGGTTCACTGACCCTGGAGGAGGTGAGGACAACCTAGTTACGGTTAAAGAAGTAAACTAGGAATTGACGAAACATTCATTCCATGTTAATGGTTTGTTTTTGGCATTAGTTGCTCATGAAATTCTGTAACACTGAAATAACAGCCGATGCAGGGGGAGCAGTGGGGACAGGGGAGTAGGGGGAGCAGGGGAGTAGGGGGAGTAAGGGAGTAGGGGGAGCAGGGGAAGGAGGCAGAGCAGGAGGAGTAGGGGGAGCAGGGGGGGCAGGGGAGTAGGGGAGTAGGGGAGTAGCATAGCAGGGGGAGCAGGGGGAGTACGGGAAGCAGGGGGAGGAGGGGGAGCAGGGGGAGCAGGGGGAGTAGGGGGAGAAGGGAAAGCTAGCTACCTGCTGTTCTGTTGTGACAGCTGTTTTGAGCTATGACTTGCACGCTCAAATTCTGTGCATACGCAAACAATTCAGTGGCTTTTAGCATATCCAGGGTTGTGCAACCAGGATCACAATCAACTGTAGAACAATTTCTATCATCTCCCGGAGAAACCCCAAGCCCTTGACCTCCTATTTCCCCGGTCCCTGTCCCAAAGCAGCCCCACATCTACTTTCTGTCTCGATGGATTTGCCCCTCCTGGGCCTGTCATCTGACTGACCGGTGCAGCCTGCGGCCTCTTGCTGGCGTGTTTGCAAGGCGCGCCTGTGTTGCGGCGTGCCCCGGTGCTTTACTCCTTTTTCCAGCTGAATAACGTTCTGCCGTATGAAGAGTGCCTTTTGCTTCTTCATTCATCGATTGATAAGCTTAGGGCTGAGCGTACCTTTTGGTTCTTATAAATAAGGCTGCTGTGGACATATGTTTTTGCATGGATGTAGGTTTTCAAGTCTCTCAGGTGCATGCGTAGGCATGGGAGTGCTGTGTCCCGCAGTAGCCCTGTGTTTGACTTGTTAAGGAAAACCATCAGCCTGCTTTGCAAAGGGGCTGCAACATTTTACATTCCTGCCGGCCGTGGCGGAGGCTCTAGCCATCCCCTGGAGGGCTTATTCCACACTTTGCAGCCACACGTTCCCCACACCCTGACCCCTCAAAGCCCTCCTGCTTCAATCCCTAGCACCCCACAAGTGGACAGGGCTCTTTCCCCATCCTGAGGTGGTGGCCAAGGTCAAGCGGCTGGAAAGGAGTGGAGCAGGGTTCCAACGCAGGCCGGGCCCCAGAACCACCGATCTTCCCAGAGGAGGTGCCCGCAGCTGCCCGATGCCTCAGGCAGGCCCTGGAGAGCATTTAGCTCTGTCGGCAAGAAAATGAAGGGCCCGGCGTTTATTTTTTCTCTCAGCCAGAACAACCTTGTGTCTGTCACAGCTGAGCAAATTTATATCAGCAGCTAAACTGACAGACCCCACACGGCACACGTGGCTTCCGCAAAACCTGCCTTCCGCGTCGCTTTCGGCTGATTAATAAATTAAATGTAGTCCCCACGCCCACACCCACATAGCATGCTGGTTTCTTTCTTCACTGCCGTGTGGAATGTGGAGCCCAGCCTCACGTGCCACACTGGGCTGGGTGTCTGGGCACTGCCAGGGCTGGAGGTGGGGGTGCAAGTTGGGGCACCAGCAGTGGGGGTTTCTGAGTAAGGAGGACCAGGGGTGCAGAGCCGGCCTGGGAGCCGCAGTGGCCTTGCGGTGTGCGTCCTGTGCAGTCTGGAGCAGCTACCTGAGGACCCTCCAGCCCAATCTCTCCTCCCTAAGATGAGGACAATGGGAGGACTCCAGGCTGATGACACAGCAGCCCAGTGGATCAGAAGGCAGAGGCACCCGGAGGGAGCTGCAACTCCCTGGCATGGGTGTGACCTCCTGCGATGCCAGGGCCACCCCCTATCACCCGTGTTTTGATGCCTGCTTTCCCTCCAGGGTCCCCTATGACGTGGTGCAGCCATATTCCTGATCATTCCTGGTCCTGTCTCCACTTAAAAATGTTAGTATTTGTTCCCTATGGATTGTTTGCCCGCAATTTGACTTAAAAGACGTTGCGTTAGAGTTTTCTCTGTCTAGATGGCTGTGTTGGTTGGCACCTCCTTCAATCTTGCCCTGAGGTGACAGCCTGGCCCATGCTGCCTTGTCCAGCCCTGTGTGTCCAGCCCTGTGTGTCCAGGTCCTGGGCTGGTTGTGGGGGAGGTGGATGTGCAGTGGGGGAGGGCAAGGGTGAGCTGGAACCACACTGGCCTCTCATGGCCTCCAGGTCACTGATGTGGATGCCACCATGGGAGCCCGGCAGAGAAGCTAATGCCTACCTCATGGGGTAGATACTCACCAGGCCCCGGAGCCTGGGAGGGAAGGGAAGCTGGTGTGGCCCAGCAGACTGTGACCCCACAGCCACACACAGGAGGGTCACGAGGCGGGTGACTTTTCCACTTCCAGCGCCCCACTTCCCGCCATCCCCCACAAGTATTTCAAAGGATGGGCTTATACGTCTCACTCCGCTGAAACTGCACAGAGACCTGCCATGTGGCAGGCCTACAGCTGACAGCGCTGTGATGTACACTTAAAGATCTGGTAAGACGGTCAATCTTATGTTAAATTTAAGCCCCATAAACACTCGTGGGATGAAAAATGGGAATGAATGAATGATGAAGAGGCCTCGGGTTACCACCCTCAAATCACTGAGGGCAGGTGGGGGGAAGAACGCGGTGGTGTCCTCTGTGACCCCAGAGGGAAGACCCAGGAGCCAAGGGGAGAAGCCGTGAGAAGATCCCCTGTCAATCCAGGGACGGTTCTTCCTGGCTGTCAAATATGCTTTATTTCTCTCTCCCTTTACTAACAATTGCAGTAGTTAAATTCCTGTGCCTCAGGGAAGTAATGCGAATCCAGATGTGTAGGAGGGAGACCCTGAGAGTCACGCACCGTCCAAGGACCAGAGAAAACAGCAGCTCACGTTTGACTTAGTTCTCGTCACTTGTAACGAAAATGCGCACAGCCAGGCACACACCCAGGGCTGGCCACGCTGAGCCATCGTCTCCGGGTGACTTCAGTATAACTGTCTCCTGCCATTTCCACGCAGCCGCTACAGGAGCACTGCCAGGCCTTCTGTACACTTCACAAACCTTATTTTTGACGTCTATGTAGCATTCCATTGAAATGTCCTATCCTAACTTGTGAACACCTCGGATGGTTGGACATTATGTCATTCCTGATGTTTCGCTATGGTAAGATGCTCCAGGATCTTGGTGCCAGCACTGTCAGGGGATAGTCCCAGGTGGCTCTGCCACCGTGAGACAGGGCTTTGTGAAATGGGGAGTGTCCACGAGCCCACCACCCTGAGTGGCCACACCTCTTTACAGAGCGCCCACCGTGGGCCTGGCAGGAGACACTGAGAGTCACCCACGGAAAAATAAATCATCAATGCCAGTGCTCTGCCCCGTCTCCACAGCTCTGGGGTCTCAACCTTGCCTGACGGTCAGAATCCCCTGGAATTCTCTGCCTTATTAAAGAGATTTTGGGGCAACTGGGCCAGAGCTGAGCACAGACATCTTTTTAAAAAAACTTGTAAACGTTTATGTAGAGATCACTGCAGAGCTATATGCAGTTGTAAACGTGATACAGAGAGGTCCCTTGAACCCTTTACCCAGCATCCCCAATGGTAACAGCTTGCAGAAAGCCAGTTGAGTGTCACCAGCAGGATACTGACAAAGACACAGGCAAGACAAAGAATGCCCTTCACCTCGAGGAGCCCTCAGGGTGCCCTTCATGACCACCCCCGCTTCCCACCTCCCTCCTGTGCCCACCTGCCCCTGCCCTTCACCTCAAGGAGCCCTCAGGATGCCCTTCATGACCACCCCTGCTTCCCACCTCCCCCCTGTGCCCACCTGCCCCTTAACTCCTGGCACTCACTACTCCCTTCTCTAGCTCTGTAATTTTGCATTTCGAGGACATTATGCAAATAGAAGCCTACAGTATGGAACCCTTTGGAATTGGCCTTTTTCACTCAACAGAGAGCTCCCTTGAGCTTCATCCCAGTTGCTGTGGGATGTATCAATAGTTTGTTCATTTTAATGCCGTGGGATTCTGGCGTGCTGGTGAAAATCTATCACAATCGATTTAGCCACTCACCTGTTGAAGGGCATCTGGCTTATTTCCTGTTTGGAACTATTATAAATAAAGCTGCTATGAGCATTTGTGATTAGGATTTTGAGTAAACATGTTTTTGTTTCTCTGGAATAAATGCCCAAGAGTGCAATTACTGAGGAGTATGGTCACTGTGTTTTGTTTTACAACCAACTGCCAACCTGTCTCCCACAGTGGTTGTAGCATTTCATGTTCTCACCAAGCAATGTTTGAGCGATCCAGTTTCTCTGCATCCTGCCAGTGTTTAGCAGTTGTTTTTACTTTATCACTTTAGCCATTCTGATAGGTCTGTTGTGATAGCTTATAGTTGTTTAATTTGCATTTCCCTAATAGCTAATGATGCTGAATATCTTTTCATATCCCTATTTGCTATTCGTATACCCTCTTTGGAATGTCTGTTCATGTTTCTTGCCCATTTCATAATTAAATTCTTTTTGTATTGAATTTTGGGAGTTCTTTATATGTTATAGATACTTATCTTTTGTAGGATGTGTGACTTGCAAATATTTTCTCCCAGAATGTAACTTATCTTTTCATCCTCTTAATGAAACCTTTGGAAAAGAAAAGTTTGTAATTCTGATGAGACCCAATTTATCACTTTTTCCCTTTATATGTCATGCTTTGTTGAGTCTAAAAACTCTGTCCAAAGTCCTACTTTTTTTGTAAAAATCTTTTAATTTATATTTTACACTTCAGTCCATGATTTATTTTGAGTGAATTTTGCATAAGGTGTGAGGTTTAGGTTGAGTTTTGCTTTTTGCCCATAGGTGTTCCACTGCTCCAGAACCATTTGTTGTAAATACTGTACTTCTTCCATTGAATTGCTTTTGCATCTTTGTCAGAAATAAGTTGGACATATTTGTATGGTCTAAATCTGGTTTTTACGTTCTGTTCCATTGATCTATGGATTTATCCTTCTTCCAACACCACACTGTCGTGAATGCTGTACTTCTATAGTAAGTCTTAATATCTGGTAAAGTGATTTCTCCTACTTTATTCTTCTTTTTCAAAATTGTTTTAGCTTATAGAACATTCCAGTTTCAGTTATATTTAGTTTCTTTTCTAGGTCATTTATCTTTCCATATGCATTTTGGAATAGGCTTGTCTATACCTACAAAAATCTGACTAGTATTTTGATAGAAATTGGGCTAAATCTATAGATTGATTGGAAGAAAATTGATCTATTTTCTACTATTCTGAGTCTCCCAATCCATGAACATTGTATACCTGTCTATTTCTTTAGGCTTTCTTTAATAGTGTAAGTGTTTATAAAGCCCCACAAGTTATGACTACCTAGTTTGGGCCAGGTAGATAGGATTCAGGCATCATATTGGGCAGGGGTTGGTTTAGATCAGTTTTCCCCAAGCACCCCTGACGCTAAGAATGACCTAGGGGCACTTGTTATAATCTCCAGAGAGAGTGAGAATCAGACAGTGCACAGCAGCGGGGGGGACCCCCAAACCTGAGTGGTTGAGAAGCTCCAGGAGTGGTTCTCACAGACCTGGTTGTGGTGAGTCTCTAGTTCCCTGGGCTCCAAGCATTGTCCCTCTAAGCCTGAGGGATGGCCAGTGGAATGTGTGGTGAAGCCAACATGCCTCTGCTCAGCATCTCTTCAGACCTACCCAGAGGGGGCAAGCAGGCCACTGGCTAAGAAGGATCATGTGGTGTGGCTGATTTCC
This sequence comes from Cacajao melanocephalus, assembly GCA_963573385.1. NCBI lineage: Eukaryota > Metazoa > Chordata > Mammalia > Primates > Pitheciidae > Cacajao > Cacajao melanocephalus. Next base: position 76,298 of record CAUYLG010012132.1, read on the forward strand.
CTAATCAGGCCTCCCTTGAGGTGTTCTGTGTTCCTAAACTACCTGTCCTTGTGAGACCACTTGCATGTCATTGTCTGCTTGTTGATCGCTCAGGACACCAGGAAAGTTTGGGGGCCCCAAGATTTTCTTGCTTTCCAGGATCCACGCACTCTCCAGCAAAGCACGGGATCCTCATTGTGAAGCAAAATGAGGTCTTTGAAGTTAATTTTACTGTTCAAACAACTGGGCCAGGAAAATAGAAACAGCTGGGCCTCTTTCAAAAATCTACCTTTGAGAGAACTCATTGGACAAGGATTCACATTTTTAAAGTCTTATCAGATTCCTTCAAGTCACCTGGAGTCCATATCATGAGCCTTCTGCTTCTTAGCTGTAGGATGGGACAGCTACTCTCTCTTCCCAGGGTTTTGGTGAGGACAGAGTGAAAGGATTCAGGAAGCACTCAGGAGTATTACCCAGCAGGTGAATGCTACCTCATCGTGATTTCTTCAACTGGATTGAAAGCTTTCCAATAATGAGGCCAGTATTTTCTCCTTTCTTTGTGCCCTGTCCATGTCTTCTTCCTGTACCCTTCACATTGTTCCCTGTCCTCTTACTATCACCTTCTCAGTGGTGGACACAGCAAATGCTCATACGCGTAAACATGGAGAAAACCCCACAATAACCCTCCTCTCTGCCGTTATGACACTGCAAAAACCCTCTGGAGAGAGCCTGGCACCTGCCTTCTCATCCAAGAGTGATGGTGAACAGAGTCCTGCCAAGTGAGAGGGAAGCTGGAGGAGCTCATGGCTCGAGTGTTATGAGGTGCAGCTGTGAAGAAGACAGCCTCAGGGCTGTGCTCACTGGAGATGCTCCCTTGGGAGATGCCCCCTTGGGGGCACTGCAGCAGGGAATGGGGACTTACTTGGAAACCCACAGATTGGAGATCCACCCTGGTCACATGCAGAAGCCCAGATATTTTTCACCATGCTCAGGCATCCCGGGCAGATGGGAAGGGCAGGGTGGGTGGAGGCACAGCAGGTGGAGGCAAAGCAGGTGGGGGCCAGTGCTTCGCTGGACAAGGCTGAACCCAGGGCAGGGGAGTCCCAGAATGAACCACTGCTGAGTGGACCTGATGGCAATAATGGAATCTATCTGCCCTCCTGACTCCCAGGGACCTGCCCTCTGCCCAAGCCTCGCTGAGGGGACTCTAAAATGCTCACATCCTAGGGGTGGGCCTCAGGTCTCCTCCTCACCACCTGTGAGTGAGCTGTGACTCTGGGTCTGGGTGGGCCAGGAAAGGTGGGATGGAGTGTGGTAGAGGAAGGAAGTGGGCCTCCCCGGCAGCTGGCCTGAGTGGACACCAAGGTTGCAGCAACCTCTGTCTGCCCCGTGTACCCTCTGGGTTGCTGGAGAACTTCCCACTGTCCAGAGACCTCCCAGTGAGCAGGGCCTCCCCTGGGCTCTCCTGCCTCCACCCTCTATGGTCCTCTGGGTGGGGCAGACCTGAGGGGACTCTGCTCTTGCTGCAGGACCCTGAGTACCCACACTCTCAGGAGTCTGGGGTGGAAAAAGGTGGTTGTGGCTGTGGCTGGGCAGAAGCCATGTTCACTGGGGCAGGTGCTCACCCCACATCTTAGTGGGGATGGCTGAGGATAGGGGAAGGGGTGCCCCACGGTGCACCCTGCCTTAGGCTCTGGAAAGCTACAAATGTGAAGGTGGGAGCAGGGGTGCTGTTTTTGTTTTATAAACATCAGCCCTGTGTCCATGCAAGTGCCATGAAGCTCCAAACTGGGAGATCTGCTGGTCTCCAGAGACCCACAGAGTCAGCAACCAACTTCACTAAGCAGCGACCTGCACGGGCATGCACACCCACCTGCAGTGCGAGAGTTTGGGTCTCTCCTGTCCTTGGCCACACTTTTTGCCTATTTGATGAGAGTGAAATGTTGCATTACTGAGGAGTTGTTTTTTGGTTTTTAAAAAAATGTTTCCCTTTTTTATTGAGGTAGAATTCATGCAGTTAGATGAAATTTTGCATATGTATATGACCATCTGTCAGTGGGGTCAAGACATGGAGGCCCAGGTCAAGACACGGTGCCCAGCACCCCAGCAGACACTTCCCACTCCTCCCAGGCAACTCCCTCCCTGAAGGTAGCCACTGTCGGCTTCTCGCCACAGATGAATTTGGCCTGTTTTTACATCTGTGCTCATAAAAGACACTGGACTATAGTTTTCTTGGGCTCTTTGTCTGGTTTGCATATGAGGGCAGTGCTGGCATATTAGGACATACAGAAAAGGATATTTATCATGGAAATTGACTCATACCGTTATGGAGACCAAGAAGTCCTGTCTGCAACAGTCTGCAAGCTGGAGATCCAGGAAAGCTGGTGGCTTAATTCAGCCCAAGTCCCATGGCCTGAGAACCAGGAGCTCCGTTGTCTGAGGGCAGGAGAAGATGGATTGTTCAGACTAAGCAGAGAGTGAGTGAGCAAGCGAGAGAGAGAGAGAGTCAGAGAGAGCTTGATCAAGCGAGAGACAGAGAGAGAGAGAGAGAGACAGAGAGAGAGAGGGAGAGAGAGAGAGAGAGAGAGAGAGAGAGCGAGGGTCAGTTGCCCTGCCTCCACCTTTTTGTTCTATCTGGGCCCTCGACAGATTGGATGGTACCTGCCCACATGGGTGAGGGCAGACCTTTACTCAGTCTACTGATTCAGATGCCAATTCCTTCTGAAAACCCCCTCACAGACACACCCAGAAATAATGTTTTATCAACTGTCTGGGCATCCCTCACCCCTGTCAAGCTGACACACACAGTTGACCATCACAGCTGGCCTCACAGAATGAGTTATGAAGTATTTCCTCTGCTGCTGTTTTCTGGAAGATGTTGTAGAAAACCTCTAGGTATAATTTCTTTCTTACGTATTTGGTAGAATCTACCAGTGAAGCCATCCAGGCCTGGTGTTTTCTGTTTTAGAAGATTGCTAATTGTTGACTTAATTTTTAAAATAGATATTGGTTTATTCAGATTGCCTAGTTATCCTTGTGTGAGTTTGGTAGTTTGTGTCTTTTAAGGAATTGGTTCATTCCATTTATGTTATCAAATTGTAGTCAGTTTTAAAAGTTTACATAAACATATGCTATGCATACTTTTGTGTCTGGCTTGTTTTACTCGGCACTGTATCGTGTGATTCCCCCGTGTTTATATTTTTTCACCACTGTGCAGGATTCCACTGTGTGGGTATTTGCCAATGTGTTTACCGGTTCACCTGTTGGTGGCCATCTGGATTGTTGGCAGATTTTGGCTGTTATGAATCTAGCTGCCATAAACATTCTTGGATATGACTTTTGGTGGATCTACACACTTATTTCTGTTGGAAAAATGCCTAAGAATGGAATTGCTGCATCGTAGGGAACATCATTGAAGAGTTTTCCAAAGTGTTGGATCATTTTTTCACTCCATCAACAGAATATGAGAGTTCCAGTTGTTCTAAAACCTTCCTAGCATTTATTGTTATCTAATTTTAGCCATTCTGATAGGTATGTAGGAATAATTCGTTTGGTTTTAATTTGCATTTCTCAGATGACTAATGGTACTAAGCAACTTCTAAAATATATTCATTGGGTATTTGTATGTCTTCTTTGAGAAGTGTCGTTTGGTTTTTGCCCATTTGAAAAAATTGCATTGTCTAGCTTTTTTTTTTTATTGATTTATAGGATTCTTTGTATAGTCTTGATCCAAGTTCTTTTTTGGACATGTGTTTTATAAATATCTTCTCCTCATATGTCACTTCCCTTTCTACTCTCTTAATGATGTCTTTTGATAAACAGAGTTCTTAATATTAATGAGGTCTAGTTTCTTAAATTTTTAGGATTATTATTTTTTTTTTGTGCCTAACAAAGCTTGGGTGCTCCAAAGATCATGAAGATGTTCACTGTTTTCTTTTAGAAATCTCACTATATTTTGAGCTCACTTTGAGTCAATTTGTTTGCATGGGTATGAGGTAGGGGGCCAGGGTTTATTCTTACCTATTTAGATATTCAATTAATCCAGCATCATTTATTGAAAAAGATTTTTTTTTCCCCCACTGAATTGCAGAGGCCTTGTCGTTGAAAGTATGAGGACAGCATGTGTGTGTGTTTCTGGGCCCTCAACTCTGTTCCATGAAACTACTCATCTATTCTTGTGCTAAGGCAATGCTGTCTCATCTACTATAACTTCATAATATGTCTTGACATCTGGCAGCAGAAGTCCCCTGGCCTGGTGGCCTGGTTTTGCATCTTCTTCTCCACTGTCCTAAATCCTTTGCACTTTCATAGAACATTTAGAATCAGCTTGTCAATTTCCACAGAAACGTTGTGACTTTGATTGGGATCAATTTGAGGAGAATTGATGTCCTTACAATATTGAGGCTTCAAATCCATGAACATAGTATAACTCTCCATTCATTGTCATCTTTAGCTCTTCTCAACAATATTTTGTGGTGTTGAGTGGAGACATATTAGTCATTTAAAAACTATTTTCATTCTTAGATATTTGGTGCTATTTAACTGATATTTTAATGATTTTATTTCCAAAGTATTTGTTGATATTATATGGAAATACAATTTATTTTTGCATTTGATCTTGTAGCCAGTATTCTTGCTGAATTCAAATAGTTGGTAGAGCTTTTTCTTTTATTTTCTCAAATAATGAAAATCACATTTCATCCTTTGAAATCGTTACATGTTTTATTTCTCTCTTTTACCTTATTGACTAAATAGACTCTCTAGGGTAATGTTGAATAGAAGTGGTGATACCTGACAGTTTTATGATAACTTTTTTTTCATGGCAGGGTCTCACTCTGTCACCCAGGCTGTAGTGCAGTGGCACAATCTCAGCTCACTGCAGCCTTTGCCTCTGGGTTCAAGCAATTCTCATACCTCAGCCTCCTGAGTAGCTGGGACTACAGGTGCCAGCCATCACGCCTGGCTAATTTTCATATTTTTAGTAGAGAGTTTCACCATGTTGACCAGGCTGATCTCAAACTCCTGACCTGAAGTGATCTGCCTGCCTTGGCTTCCCAAAGTGCTGGGATTACAGGCATGAGCCACTGCGCCTGGCCAGCTTTAGGATAACTCTTAATGGCTCTATGCTGTTTTTTTCAAGAGAATTTTGCCATTTTTCACCTTTGCCATTGCATGTGCATTTTAGAAATATGTCAAACACTATACACACACAAATGATGTAAGTATTTTAAATAAAATTAAGGTAAAATTGTAGGTCATTTGGGGGGAAATGAGCATTAGCGTCTGGTAAACTATGGTTTTGAGTGTTGTGATTCGCAAGCATCTTGAGCATAATACATCTATCTTTTCAGATAACATTTCTCTTTTATTATTTTCTTCATAAATATTTTGCACATATTTTGCTACATTTTCCCTAAGTATTATATATGTGAACCCTGAAAATCTGCGATAGATCTCAGTTAATTCAGAAAGTTTACTTCACCAAGGTTGAGGACGCACCCGTGATGCAGCCTCAGGAAGTCCTGGTGACATGTGCCCAAGGCGGCTGGGCATGGCTTGGTTTTATATACTTTAGGGAGACACAAGACATCAAGTGATATGTGTAAAAAGTACATTGGTTCAGTCCAGAAAGGCAGAGACAATTCAAAGCAAGATCTCCCACCTGGAGGCGTCCAGGTCACAGGAGGGTGAGAGTCAGATGGTTGCATTCTTTTGAGTTTCCGATAAGTCTTTCCAAAGGAGGCAATCAGAATATGCATCTATCTCTGTGAGCAGAGGGATGACTTTGCCTAGAATGAGAGGCCGATTTGCCCCGAGGTTCCAGCTTGAAGGGTGCAAAATATTTTCCTTTCACATATATTTTTGATGTCGTTGTAAATTATACCTTTAAAATTTCCCTTTTCTAGCTTGATTTCATGTTACTTATTATCAGTGTGAAGAAAAGCAATTGTTTTTTGTATATTAATTTTGTATCTGATAACTCTACTGTGTTGTCTCATTAATTCCAGTTACTCATCTGAATATTCTTTTGGACTTTTAATATTTGTGATATAATTTGGACACCCAATTATATCATCTGCAAATAATGACACCTTTACTTCTCTCTTTCTAAGCCTATATTGTTTGTTTCTTTCTCTTACCTCATGATACAGGCTAGAAGCTGCCATCAATACTGAATTGAAATGATGAAAAGGAGATTCATTGTCTAGTTCTTGGTTTAAGAGAAAGCTTTTGACACCTCATAATTAACATGATTCTTTTCCTATTGCTCTTCTGAAAATAGCCTTCATCAAGTTAAGGAAATGCCCTGCTATATTTAGTTTGTTAACAGGTTTATTTTAAAATCGTACATGACTATTGAAAAATTCCATTAGCATTTCTTTGATCTTAGTGTAATTGAATGTTTAAAAACGTTTATTAGTTCCTTCTTTTTAAAAGAACATTAAGCTAATTTACTTATTTTATTCATTCAGCCTTTTGCAATGTGCCAGGCACCTTGCTAAACATCGGGGATAGAACTTGCAGAAAACATTGCTCATAAAGCCAATGCTTTCAGTTTTGATAAGATCCAATTTATCAAGTTTCTCCTTTATGGTTACAGCTCTCAGTGTCAAACTAGAACACTCTGCCCTAGGTCCTGATGATTTTCTCCTATTTTTTTCTCCTATTTTAGTTACAAAATTAAAAGTTTTGTAATTTCATATTTTATATTTAAGCCCGTGGTCCATTTCGAGTTAATTTTTGTAAAAGTTGTGAGCCTTAAGCTAATCTTTATTCCATCTAAATATCTTAAGCAAAAGACATTTTCTATTGCTTTGTCCAACAGTACCATGCTTTGTAAATACTACTTTTTGCCAGTTGGATTGCTTTTGCATCTTTGTCAAAAATCAGGTGGGCTTATTGGTGTGGTGACTCCTGGGTTCTCTGCCCTGTTCCATTGATCCATGTATCTACCCCTCTGCCAATATCACACTGTCGGCCACGTGCGGTGGCTCATGCCTGTAATCCCAGCACTCTGGGAGGCTGAGGCAGGTGGATCACCTGAGGTCAGGAGTTTGAAACCAGCCTGGTCAACATGGTGAAACCCTGTCTCTACTAAAACTACAGAAATTAGCTGGGTGTGGTGGTGGGTGCCTGTAATTCCAGCTACTTGGGAGGCTGAGGCAGGAGAATTGCTTGAACTCAGGAGGTGGAGGTTGCAGTGAGCTGAGATCCCACCACTGCACTCCAGCCCTGGCTACGGAGTCATACTCTGTCTCAAAAAAAAAAAAAAAAAAAACCAAACAAACCAAAAAAACAAGACAAAACAAAACAAACAAACAAAAAACCCCACATTGTCTTGATTTCTATACCCATATAGTAAGACTCAGTATCTGGTGAAATGATTCCTCCGCTTTATTATCCTTTTTCAAAGTTGTTTTATCTTGCAGATTTTAATTCCAGTTGTATCTTGCTTTTCCTATGTCCTTTGTCTTTCTCCATATATTTAATTTAATTTAATTTTTTTGAGACAGAGTCTCATGCTGTCACCCAGGCTGGCATGCAGTGGTGGGATCTCAGCTCACTGCAACCTCCACCTCCCAGGTTCAAGTGATTCTCATGCCTCAGCCTCCCAAGTAGCTGGGATTACAGGTGTGGGCACCACCACAGCCGGCTAATTTTTATATTTTTAGTAGAGACGAGGTTTCACCATGTTGGCCAGGCTGGTCTTGAACTCTTGACATCAGGTGATCCATCTGCCTCGGCCTGTCAAAGTGCTGGGATTATAGGCATGAGCCACTGTGCCCGGCCAACTTTGGAATAAGTTTGCCTATAAATCTCCCTGATATTTTGATAGAAATGAAGTTAAACCTATAGCTCAATTTGGGGAGAACTGACATCTTCACTAGGTCGCATCTGCCAATCCATGAGCGCACAATGTCTGTTCATATATCTAGATCTTTTTTTCATTTCTTTTATTAGCATTTTATAATTTTCTGCATATAAGTTCTATTCGTATTTTATTAGATTTATATGTAAACTTTTCATTTTCCTTGTATATGGTATGATGTCTTTGATTTAGATTTTTACATATTCATTATTAACATATAGAAATGGAATTAAGTTTTCTGTAGTAATTTTGTATCTTATGACCCTCTGGAGCTCACATAGTTCTAGGATATTTTAGTAGATTTTTTTTTTGGTTTTCTACATAAAAAATTCTGTCACCTGCAAATAGAGATAGGTTTATTTCCTTTCCAGCCTGCATATTTTTTGTTTTCTTGCTTATTACTGGCCATAACTTCTAATACTGTGTTGAAGAAGAATGTTTTGTCTTCAGTCTAAACACCTGCATTTTTGAAAGGTATTTTCATCAGGTACAAAATTCCTGGCTGGCAGTTATTTTCTTTCTGCACTTTAAATATTCTTCTATTTTCCCAGATGTCTAGTTAGTATTATTGCTCCTTTGAAGGTAATGTACCTTTCTTTGCTGACTACTTTAAAGATTTTCTCATTGTATTTACTTTTTAGCAATTTCTACATGAGATGACTATGTGTGCCTTTTCTTTCTATTCATTCTGCTTGGGGATCATAGGTTTTTTTGATCTGTGACTTGATGTCTTTTGTCAGTTTGGGAAACTTTGCTTTTTCTCTATTCTCTGTCTGCCTCACTTGTGAGAAATATGTCATACCTCTTCAGGGTGCCTTATGTGACTCTCCTGTGCTTGCATATTTTTTCATTTTGTTTTTTCTACCCTCCCTTCAGTATGAATATTTTCTGTTAACCTGATTTCCACATCATCAGTTCTTTCTTTAGCTATGTCTATTTTGCTTTTCCATTCATTTTTAATTTTAATTATTTTAGTTTTCAGTACTAGAGCTTCAACTTAACTATTTTAATAAATATTCCAATTCTTGGGTGGCTCAATTGTGTTATCTCTCTTTTTTTTAATTGTTTGATAAGCTTAATATCTGAAATACCCATGAGCATTTCTTTTGTTTATTTTTTTCTCTTGATCTGTCTCTTGGATTGACTGATAATACTTCTTTCAGTGCCACTTTGCGTGAAAACTTGTTGAGGCTCTGAATGATGCAATATTCCTGAAGAGAATTTTTTTTAATGCTTCTTTTGGACATTTACAGTAAGAGTAGATCATCTTTATCTAATAATGGTTTTTACTTCTTCGAGGCTGGGTTTCAGTGTCTGAAGTCCTGATTTATTTATTTATTTTGAGAAGGAGTTTCACTTCTATTGCCTAGGCTGGAGTGCAATGGCACGACCTCACCTCACTGCAACTTCCACCTCCTGGGTTCAAGCGATTGTCCTGTCTCAGCCTCCTGAGTAGCTGGGATTACAGGCACCCACCACCATGCCTGGCTGATTGTTTTTTTGTATTTTTAGTAGAGATGGGGTTTCACCATGTTGGCCAGGCTGGTCTCAAACTCCTGACCTCAGGTGATCCACTTGCCTTGGCCTCCCAAAGTGCTGGGATTACAGGCGTGAGCCACTGCACCCGGCTGAATCTTGAGTCTCCTCTTGCTCCCAGTTATCTTTCCCCAGGGATTCTCCACCTTACTGGTCCTTGAACCTCAACTGTATTTTCCCAGCATTGTTGAGACTTTCAAAAGTTCTGCAGACATAGTTATCATTTTAGTATCTGCTTCTCTCTTGGTTTCTTTCTCTGTGGCCATGCAGCTTATGCATTGGCCAAGTGCTTCGAGGAGGAAGGCAACCAGATGGCCAGCCTCACTGCTGTGCGGCTCCCTTCTTCCTAGCATCCCAGTCCCTCAGGTGTGGCTTCTTATATAGCTCTTCAATGCCTTCAAATTGTTCTTTGTGTGTGTGTTTTAACCAGATTTGTTTTGATCTTCCTGGGATGATTGGTCAGCCATAAGGTAATGATCTATAAGCAGAAATTTGGATGTTGAATTTTACCAAACACTGTGAGGTGTTTACTAAACATCGAACAGGTGATAATTTAATTTTCTTCTTTAATGTATTAATGTTGTCAATACATTAATTTGTTTTCCAAGGTTAAACCAGCCTTGCATTCCTAGAGTCAAGTTGGACGTGACGTGTTGTCCTTTTTATACATTGCTGGGTTTAGTTTGCTAAAGGCTTGTTGGGGATTTTCAACCGCATTCAAGGATGAGACCTGATCCTTAGTTCACACATTTTTAGCTTTTCTTTTTTTCTAAAATGATTGTTTAGCACTACAGATTTCTTTCTTGTACTGCCCATCAGATTGAGTGTCAGGGTTACACTTGTCTCTTTTATTAAACGTGGCACGTCTCATGTCTTCCTAATCTTTGAAACAGATTTTTCAAGGCTCCGATTATTGTTTGTTTAATGTTCGATGGAACTCATGGATAAAATTGTATGGGCCCAGTGGGGTTTTTTGGGAGACGATGTTAAATTATGTTTTCAATTCCTTGGTTATAGGACTATTTAGGTTTTCTACTTATTATTGAGTCAGTTTTGAATGGCATTTCCCCCCCAGGAATTCATCAATTTTTTTGTCTAAAATTTTAAAGATATTGCATAAAGCTTCTATTTATTTTATTTATTTACTGATATAATATTGTCTTATTAACTGTTTAATCATGGTTGCATTTTTTTTTTTTGAGATGGAGTTTTGCTCTGTCGCCCAGTCTGGAGTATAGTGGTACGATCTCGGCTCAGTGCAACCTCCATCTCTGGGGTTCAAGCAATTCTCCTGCCTCAGCCTCCCAAGTAGCTGGGATTACAGGTGTGCACCACCACACCTGGAAAATCTTAGTATTTTTAGTACAGACAAGGTTTCGCCATGTTGGCCAGGCTGATCTTAACTCCTGACCTCAAGTGATCTGCCCGTCTTGGCCTCCCAAAGTGCAGGGATTACAGGCGTGAGCCACTGTGCCCAGCATGGTTGCATATTTATGTTTTCTTTCCTAATATGTTAATTTATTCCATGTCTTCTTTTATTATTGATTAATAGTGTCATTGATTTGCCGATATTAGTTTTTTCTACGGACCGGTTTTGGTTTTGTCAGTGCTCTCTGGTGTTTGTCTTTCTATTTTATTTACCATTTAATTTCTCCTACATTTATTTTAGTTTGTTTTCTTACTAATTTTTTAGACGGATGCTTAGTTCACACATTTTTAGCTTTTCTTCTTTCCTAAAATAATTGTTTAGCACTACACATTTCCTTGTACATATCATTTCAGCTGCACTTCTCAAGTTCTGACATATATATTTTTATTATCTTTCAGTACTAAATATGTTCTAATTTCTATTTCGATGCCTTCTTGAGCAATGAGCTGTTTTAGAATCTTCTTGATCTCCCAGCATAGAGTCTTTCTCTTTTATCGCTGATTGTCGTCTAACTGCTTTGTGCTCAGAGACCGTGCTCTGTGTGTTCTCCTGCATTTCTTGAGGCTTGTTTCTAGCCCAGCATGTCATCAATTTTTAAAAAGCATTTCCTGTTGTGCTGGAAAAGATGTGTGTACTCTGAAGTTCCAGGTGCTAGTTTTAACTGTCCATTAGATTGTGCTCGTTAATTGCGTTATGGAGCCTTCCGTGTCCCCGCTGATGTTTTGACGAGCTTGATCTGTCAACCAGCGGCTACGAGAGAGGTGTGGTCATGTCTTCCCCTCCTGGGAGGGTTAGTCTCTTTCTCCTTGTAGTGTTGTCTGTTCTCACTTCACAGAGTGTGTGGCCATTGTAAAAGCGGAGAATCGTCATCGCTTCTTGGGGAATGAACATTCTGCGGCAGATACAGTCCTCTTCATTTCCAGTAACTCTTTTTGGAGGTGTCTATTTTCTGATGTTCATGTCGCTACCTCGGCTCTGTTTTGGTCGAAGTTGTCCGCTGCCCTCTTTTCCTGCGTGTTACTCTCACACGCCTGAATCTTTGTGCTTTACAGATTGTGTCTTATGAACAGCCCATAGCCATTTTCCATCCAGTCTGACACTAATTGTGTTCTTCCCAGAACATTCCATTTGTGTGTATATGCTATAATTACAGATATATAGTTGACCTTTGAACTACGTGGGAGTTGGGATGCTGACCCTAGTGAAGGAAAAAATCCATGTGAAATTCCCCCAAAATGTAAGTAGTCATAGCTTGCTATCAATCAGAAACCTTATCAATAACATAAACAGTGGATCATCACACATTTTATAGGTTATATGTATTATATGCCATATTCTCACAGTAAAGAAATCTAGAGAAAAGAAACCGTCATTAAGAAAATCATAGGGATGAGAGAATACACCTACTATTCATTCAGTGGAAGTGGGTCCTCACCAGGGTCTTCATTCTCATCTTCTTCACGCTGAGTAGGCTGAGGGAGGCGGGGGAGGAGGAGGAGGAGAGGTTGTCTTGCTGACTCAGGGCTGGCAGACGTGGAAGAAAATTCACATATAAGTGAACCTACATAGTTCAAACCTGTGTTGTTCAAGGGTCAACTGTAGTTGGGATTTTTTTTTTGGACTGTCTTTTTAAAGCTTTCACTGTCCTACCTTCTATCCCATTTTTATTTCTCTTGGTTTGACTTTCCTCAATCTTTTCTCCCCTCTGTATTAGTCAGTTCCCACACCACTATGAAGAAATATCTGGGATGGGGTAATTTTTAAAGGAAGAGGTTTAATTGACTCATAGTTGGGCATTACTAGGGAGACCTCAGGAAACTTACAATCAGGGCAGAAGGCAAAAGAGAAGCAGACACCTTGTTCACAGGGCTGCAGGATGGAGCGAGTGCCAGCAGGGGAGATGCCAGACACTGATGAACCCAGCAGATGTCATGAGACTCACTATCATGAGAATAGCATAGATGAAACCACCCCCATGATCAAATGACCTCCCCCTGGTCCCGCCCTTGACATGGTGGGATTATGAGGATGACAACCAGAGGTGAGATTTGCGTGGATGTGCAGAGCCAAACTGTAACATCTTCCATTAGTTTGGATGCTATGATCTGTATTTCTATTCTTCTGGCGTTTGGTTAGCTTACAGATCTTCACATCTAATATTTCAAGGCCAAGGTAAGACATACTCTGCCCTTGATTCCAGAATATTTTGAGGGCTGTAGAAGGCCGTAACTCTCAGCGAGTACACTCTGAGCTGTGTTTTAGTTCCTGTGTCACTGTTATTTTCTGTTTGGCCCCCGGCTGACGTTACTGTCTCTGCTTCCGTCTGAGTCTCTGGTTTACTGCCTGCCATGCTTGCCCTTCCCTCTGTGGCTGGAGTTTCCATCTGGGTCCGTGTCCTTGGCTGTTGGATTCCCTTAAGGAGGGGAGAGAGAGACAGTCAAGGGAAGTCAGGGGCCGAGGCTTGTCCTCTGAGAGCCTGGGCTTTCCAAGAGACGATGGGACCAGGGCAGAAGGCTTCCAAAAATGTTTGCTTCAATTCAGAGCTCTTAGAATAGGAAAATAGGAGGAAAATATTTTTTCCTTCACTCTCACTATTCTAGGCACTTCCACGGGAAGGGAGTTTTCTCACACACTCCCAGGCTTCCCTCCAGTCCTTGGTGTCCAGATCCACTCCTCTGTGCTTGATCTGTACCAAAGCAATCCTGAGAGAAGGGTCTGTGTCCAAGAAGTCCCCCTTTTGGGTGCTCAGCCTAACTGCCTCTGTCTCTGAGGCCCCTCCCAGGCCCCCTGGTAGAGAATTCCCGCCTCCTGTTCCAGCAGAGAAGACTCGGACGCTCTACTGCCCACTTGCCCGGAGCTCCGGGCATGTGCCAGGCTTGGTGCTAGGGGCTCCATGCACGCTTTTCATCTCACGGAACCTTCTCTCCCTCCAATGGGGTAGGGGGAGCTCAGAGACGAAGAAATCAAGCTGTGCAGCAGTGTCCTTGTGAGCCGGTCCCACCCAAGCTCCTGCGCCACGAGATGACCAAGGTCTCACGGCTTCCAGCAGCACGAGGCACACCCCTGGGGTGACCCCAGCCTCCTTAGACTCCTGTCTGAGATCTCGGTGTGCAGGAAAATTTGCTGTGTGTTCTGGTCAGCACCCGGCTACCTTTCCTCAGAACTTTTTTTGCCCAGGGCTCTGGCTTGTGCCTGTATCTCCTGCAACTCCAGAGCCCGGGTTGGGGGCCACTCCTCTACGTCCTCACTGGGACGGATATGCCTCTGGCTCCCAGTCTCACCTGGAGAATTGCCAGACACAGACAGCCCCATGGCACTCACACCCACGGGCCCTTTGCATTGTCCCCTCCTCTGGGTCTACTGAGCCTCCCTGTAGAAGGCACAGTCACTTCTGCAGCACAATCAGAACCAAGCGTTGCTCCCACCACCTTTGGCAGTGATGGAATAAAGACTGTTTCCACCGCTTCAACGGATGTCTGGCTGTGTTTATCTTTGAAAAAGCTGACACTCAGAAAGGTTTAGCCCATGGCCACAGCCAGGACCACCTGGTGCAGGAGCCTCTGGCCCGTGCTCCCTGGCGAAGGACAGCTGCTGGGGGGTCTTCTGCTTTCCCCCCAGTTCCCGCTGCAGGCTATTCCTCCCTGCCCTGAGTCCCGGGTCTGGTCTGCAGCACACACTTCTCTTGAGTTCTCTGAGCCTCTTGCTTCAGGGCAAAGGACCCATCGACAGCCCCCAAGGGTCACGCAGGTTGGGCCGGCATGCGGCTTTGTTCATGTGGCTGGACGTGCTGGATGCAGGCCAGCAGTGTCCCTCTGCAGGACAGTGCCCATCACACCCTCCCTGCCCTCCGGCTCTGGAGCTCTGGTGCTGGAGGGCTGCACGCTCCTGCATTCTTTCCCCCTGCCCTGCCCGCAGCAATGTCAGTCACCCTCAGTTGCCTGGTTTGTGTCCCTGCTGGAATCCAGAGTAGACCAGAAAGTGCATGAAGAAGCCAGCGTGACCCAAAGGGATGTGCAGAGATGGCGGCCTCAGAGCGGGGCAGGGTGGGTGGGAACAGTGGGGATGTCTGCGGGTGGGCAGAAGGAGCTTGGATGTCGTCTGAGGATGTGGCATGCACTACTGGGGAGGGTACCTTGGCACAGACAACCCTCGGATAGCAGTTTGGTGGGGCTAGTGGAGCTGAAGTGCGCCCATTTCCAGCTGGGTCCTTTTCCACTGGCTGGCAAGCTCTCAGGCAGAGCTGTCCCACGGCAGAGCCCACCCAGAGGCGGAGCCCACCCAGGGACAGCGCCCACCCAGGGGTGGAGCCCACCCAGAGGCGGGGCCCACCCAGAGGCGGAGCCGTCCCACGGACAGAGCTGCCCAAGGCTGTCCACCCAGGGCTTCACTGTCATGACCACGAAGCACTGGGCACAGCCTCCTTGTCCTAGAAAGAGAAGGGATGAGGGAGCTGCCGTGTGTTCGTGAACAGACACCAGACAGCAGCGGGAATGAGTGAGTGAGGACCCCAGGCTCCACAGGCCATTCCGCAGCGATCGCAGCAGGCTGCTGAGGACAGAGTCACCGTGAGGCCCCTGTGCAAACAGCAAAGCTCCCAGAGCAGGTGACTCTGGGCACTGCTCTCGCACACGCAGGAAGAACGTAAAGCGCTCACGGGCATCAGAAACACAAATCCTTCATTCCTTTGGCACACGGGAGGAGGAGGAAGCGGCGGGCACTGTGGGAGCCTCAGCTGTGTCTTCTGCTTCATTTCTTTCCTAAGAGAGGCAGTTCTGGAACATACGGCAAAATGTTAGCATCTGTCAAATCTGGGTGGTGGGTGCATGGGTGCCTCCTGTGTTAATTCTTGAATACTGGAAACATTTCATAATTGAAAGCGTCATCAGGGGCTTTGTAGGCGGGCAGAGGGCCAGGCCCCTGATGAGGCACCGTGGAGCCAGCACGTTGGATCAACCTGGACGTAAGGCAGTCAAGTAATTAGGAAAAGCTTCGGGGACCAGCCTGCTCTTTGGGGAGCCTCTCAGCCCCAGTTCCTCCTCTAGGGGAAGGGTCTGGATACCCGTCAGGAGAGAGTATTTGCAGGAGCACAGCTTCAGAGTCAGACGGCCCTGGGTTCTCCTGCCTCTGCTCTGGGCTCTCAGCCCTTGTCTGTAAAACAAAATAATTGGCTGGGCACAGCGGCTCACGCCTGTCATCCCAGCACTTTGGGAGGCTGAGGCGGGCGGATTGCTTGAGGTCATGAGTGCAAGACCAGCTTGACCAATATGGTGAAACCCCATCTCTACTAAAAACAAAAAATAAGAATTACCCAGGCCTGGTGGCCTGCATCTGTAGTCCCAGCTACTTGGGAGGCTGGGCAGGAGAATTGCTTGAACCCGGGAGGCGGAGGTTGCAGTGAGCTGAGATTGCACCACTGCACTCCAGCCTGAGTTACAGAGTGATACTCTGTCTCAAAGAAAAAAAAATGAAATAAGCAAATGAAACCATGTTTGCAAAGTGCCCCCCACGAGGCTGTGCCCTTGGGCTCCGCCAGTGTTGCTATGTTTGCTGTGAAATATGTGTGAGGTGCCTTATTCTATGAAGAGGCTCCAGGTGAGGCCAAGTGACCTTATTAGAAAAGACAAAATAATGAAAAGCTGGCCAAAGGATTTCTGTGAAATGCAACATAAAACCCAGGGAGACGCCATTAGCACCCATTTGATTGGCAGATCTTACGAAGTTGGCAGCCTGTAGCTGTGGGAAGTTGAAATGGTCTCATCCTGGCAGAGGGTATTCAGCACTGAACAGAGCTGCTTGATGCTAGCCCGACCAGCAATCCCGCCTCTGGGAATTTACCTGGGGTTACGCCTCCAAGAAAGCTAACATGCTTATTACAGGGTTTTCCACATCTGTGACATCCATCAAAATGGGCACACACAGCGGAACGTGAATAAACTCGGTGCATGTTCACGGCACCCCACACAGCTTAGCACGGGTTGGGGATGGGGAACAGAGCTCCGTGAGAGGCAGGGAGTGAAAGCCTGCATGCTGACAGAGAGTGCCTGTGCCTGTGCATATGTGCTGCTATGTTTGGGCAGTAATGGAAGAGAACTAAAACACCATGCATGTATGTATTTACTTATTTGTGAAAGGAGAGGAAGAGGAGAAGGAAGAAGGGCAGGAGGAGCTGGGGGAGGGGGAGGAGGAAAGAAAACCCAGGGGGATACATTGGAAGCTGTGAGACCCCTTACCTGTAGAGAGGGAAGGTGGGAACTGAATGGAGAGGTGGGGTCTGGCTGGTCCAGCTGGGGATCCAATCCAGGGAACCTCCAGGGATGGAACCGAGGGACCCCGTCAGCCTTCCAATGAGACCACCCACAAAGACACGACCTCAGTGCTGGGATTTTCCTGCCTGAAAGGCAGGACCTGTGTTTGGTTTGAGGGAGCATCGGCCAAGCCTGAGGGACAGACATTCCTCAGAGGAACTGAACCAGCCTGTGCTCCTTGGAAATCACACAAAAAACAAAGACACGCCACTGGCTGCCCAGACATGAGGATTTAGGAGCCGTGGCCACCACCAAATGCAGGGTGGGATCCAAAATCGGATCCCGGACTCAAAGGAAACCAGTGCCATGAAGGATGTTATTGCGGCCACGGATGACATCTGACACGGCTGTGGATTTGACGGGGACATGAGAGTCCCTGACTTCCCTAATTGTGTGTGTGGTTATGGAAGAGAATATCCTTGTCCTGAGAAATACACACGGAAGGGTGCAGGGGCCGGGGCAAAGAGGCATTGACTTACTTTCAAATCGTTCAGAGGCAAATCATAGATACTTGTTGAGAGAGAGAGAGAGAGAGACAGAGAGGTGGAACAAATACTGAAATAAATGTAGCAAAAATGTGTACGGGAGTTCTTCGTGTTATTCTGGTAACTTTTCTGTAAGCTTGGAATTCCATCAAAAAATTCCAAATAAAATTACAAGTTCTGAAAAAGGAAGAAAAGAAGGGAGGGAGGGAGGAAGGGAGGAAGTGAGGGAGGGAGGGAGGAAGGAAAGAAGGGAGGGAGGGAGGGAGGAAAGGAGGAAGGAAAGGGGGGGGAAGGGCAGAAGGAGGAAGTGAGGGAGGGAAGGAAGAAGAGAAAGAACACGGATCCCAGTAGAAGCCCAGTGTCACGGGGGGCCCTGTTAGGACCCCACCCATCTTAGGCCACCTGGATGCTGGCCAGCCGGTCTGACCCTCTGTCTGTCTGAGTGAACTGCCTAGTGGCAGAAGGGGCAGAGGGCTCTAACACCTCTCCCTGAGATGGAAGCTTCCTGAGTCACCCGTGCCCCAAGGAGCCACATGCTGGGGATGGAGCCTGGATCCATGGAAAGGGGGCTCAGGAATGGGTTCCCCTCCTTCTCCGTGCTCTCCCAATCTAAGTTGTATAAACAAAATTCCAAGATGCATTGACTTTCAGAGCTTAATAAAAGACCCCTGTGGAGCCTGGGAGAGCCTCTGAGAAGGAGGCCGCTCCCAGCGGGGCCTCTGGCTGCTCCTCCTGAGCAGACAATTTGTTGTTTTCATGGGATTTGGAGGGGGGTGTGTGTGTGTGTGTGTGTCCCTGAGGTCGGGGCAGGGGACACAATAGATGCAGGGAAACACTGGGAGGACTGGGCAGAGGTGTGTTTAGGAAGAGGCCTTTCCTGCCACCCCGCATCACAACTCCCACCTCCCATCAACCTCAGGTGGGCTACCTGAGGGATCGGGGATTTAGAAAATATATCACTGGAAAGTTATTAGCAATTAGCTTCTAATAAATTCATCCAAGGGGAGGCAGGGCCAATCAGGAAATTTCAGCCCATTTAGGCTGAAACCCAGCCCTGGGTCCCGAGTTTCTGAGCATGTGCACGTGAAGGGTGAGGAGGTGGGAGGGGCTGGGATTTTAGCTGCAGAGTTGATTGTATCCAAACCAGCAGGGCTACGGTTTCCGTTTTACTTTGTATTCTGCAGACAAAGGCAGCAGTAACAGTTGCGTCCGTTTAAACGGCTATTTACAGTTAGTTGGTAATATCCTTTGCCTAGTCTGTCCTCACCTGATCCTCAAAACGGGCTTGGACGGAGGGGAGATGGTCCGGCTCTCCAGGCTGGAGCTGCAGGAGCTGGTTTTCAGGAGGCCAGGGCGCCCGGGGCCCCACCTGTCCGGCTCCCGCACTGTGAGCACTTGCCGGAGGGTGGGCACCTGAGAGTCAGTGTGTGTCCAGGAGCACCCTACTTTTTTTCCCTGGAGTGTTACCCACCCGCTGTTGGAAGGTGAGGAGCTAAAACATGATCTTGCCGAGGGCATCAGTTAGCATCTCGTCATCCTTCCCAGTTCACCCCCAACCTTCCCGGCTTCTGTGTGCGTCTGCGACCTGCTTGTCCGGGAGCACGGTTTGGGGCAACTTTCCCTGGGGACGGCTGAGGGTGGAAGTTCAGGCCAGCTGGGCGAGGGCGCCTTTGGGTCCTGAGCCCTCATTAGCTTCATCAGCCCCTGAATAAGCGGCTTCAGTGCTTTTACTTGGTCACTGCTGAGGTGAGCATTCTTGGGTCCCTGTAGAATCAGATCCTCAGGACACACATCGTGCCACGGCCAGGTAAGGGCTGTTCCACTTGTGCAGCTTTGCATTTCATTGCTGAGGCGTCCGGCTCCCAGCTGCAGCTCTGGCCCAGTCCTTGCAAGAAATGGCCCCTGCAGACCCCAAATGTTGGCTGCAGGACCGGCCCGAGGGGAGCCCAGCTGCTGGCCAGGACCACCTGTCCTCCTGTCTTGGGGACATGTGCTCGTCTGTGGCTGAGGGATGTTGATGTCCCATTGAGGGTGCTTGCCCACCAGGCACAGAAGCAGGGAGGGGAGGAGACCCCTGAGTCCTGAGCTCAAGCAAGGGTTCCAGGTGTTCCTCTGTTCTCCGTGGTGGCGGAATGGCCGGCCAGCTTGTCAAGGCTTCAGGACCACATCTGACAGGGAGCGGAGGGGAGGGGACAGGATTGACGTTCATAATCACAAGAAATGAAGATGTGGTGGCTGCCTGATCTCAGGGGCTCAGGTCAGGGGCAGGTGCAGGAGGCGGTGGAGGGGAAGAGGGACAGTCCGAGCTCAGGGCCCTGCCCCTGGGCCTCACTCACCTGTGGCTGTGCAGAGTTGAAGCAGCCGCCCCACGTGCAGAGTGACCGGGAAGCCTTGTTGATTTCTTGCTCTCCAAAGGGGGACCCTCGCCAGCAACTTCACTCAGACACCTGCATTTTTGACTTTTCCTTTATGGACACCAGCCAGGGCAGAGTAAGGGCTTCTTTGGGACTTTTGACCTGGGGCAGGGTCTCCCGTTCTGACTTGGGCTGGCTGTTTGAGACGGCAGGAGGCTGGGTGGGATTAGCCTCTCACTCGGCTCATTTTCCTCCTCTGCTGAGATGCAGGGCCCTGATCTGGCTCAGACCCCATGGCCCCTGAGGAGGCGGCAGACACCCAGAGACACAGGGAGAGGGAGAAGGGAAAGACCAAGCATGGGTGGGGCCTCTGCCCTGAGCGTCTGCCCACACCTGCGGATGGGGCCGATTCCAGCCAGGAAATGCTTCTCCCAGTGTCCTGTCACCCACAGGGCCCAGCCCCGAGCCCTCCATGTGGGTGTCTTCTTAAGCATCAGGCCCCAGGCCGGGGTCAGCCTCAGCTACTGCAGTCGGTGGGGGGACCGTGAGTTGGGACAGCAGGTCTCCGGATGGGGAGCGCCCCAGCATTCAGGGAAGATGCCCTGCCCTGATTCCGGGGCTTTTCTGCAGGTGCTCCCTCCATGGGAACGTCCCCCGGCACCCACCTCGTCCCCTCCCCTTCCACGTGCCTTCCATTCAGGGTCAGCCAGAGACAGCCCTTCCCTTTGCAGAAATCCGCGACCTGGCACATCGCCTCCTCCTTCCTCACAGCCGCCCCTGTGGGACTCGTTCTTGATGATCCAAGCAGGGACATATGCCTCGCTCCCATTGACTGCCCCACTGCCAGCATGCTGCTGAGTGCCCGGGGGTGCTTGGCACTTACTGGGTGAATGGATGAGTGAATGACTGAATGAATGAATGAATGACGTCTCCACTGAGCCCACATCAACCAGCCCAGGAGGCTGGAGCTTTCTTTGCTCCGGCTCTTACTCCTTCTGGAGCTAGGTGGGGAGAGAGCAATCCTTTCCCCCAGGGGCCTGGAGCGCCCCACAAGAACCATTCTCCTCTGCCTGGTGGACCCCTATTCATCCCACAAGACCCAGCTCAAGCCTTGCAGCCTGGCCATCAGGGGAACTGTCCCAGAGGGGGCACAGGCGCCCACCCTGCTTCTCCTGCTGTGCCTTGGGCCTCGAAGGTGCTGTGCTCACTCACCACTCACACACTCGCCGCATGTGCTGAGCACCTCCTCCACTCAGGGCTGGCCTCGCAGCGTGGGCTCTGCCTGGGGAGGCAGCACAGAAACGAGTGTGCAGATGGTGTGGGGCAGAGAGATGCTCCTGCCACCGTCGGGGGGCTCCACAGCCGACCCCGGGCTGATGAACCACAGAAGAGCTTCCCAAGTGCATCCCGTGCACGCAGCAGTGCAGGAAAGAAAAGGGAGTTCACAACCCAGCTCACGCCCGGGCTTCATCGGGAGGGGCGGGATGTGGGCAACTTGAGGGAGGCAGGAAATGACCTTGGGAAAGAGGAATGGGCCCTCAGAACAGGTGATTGCGTGTGAACAGGCTTTCTGGGAGTGGCGTCGACCTCTAGCCTTCTATCCTGGGGCCCCAGGTTCATTCTCCCTGGTTGATGAGCTTCTCCGTCTCTGGGCAGGTGGGGGAAGGGCCCTCAGGAGAGCCCTCTGCGCATTTGCGGTTTTTCAGGTGTCTTCAGCTCAAAGTGATCAATGTGCTTAGTGGCATATTCTGGGGTGACGTGTCCTGAACTCCTTCACTAGCTTTCAATGTGAATACGTGCTGTGAAGAGAACAAAACAGACTGTGGGGCCACAGGCGGCAGGAGGTGGCAGGGGCAGAGGCTCTTCTAGGCTGACCGGCCCCCGTTGAGATGCAGGGTCTGCGTCTTCCCCACACTCTGACCTGTGACTTGCTGTCACCAGCGGACGTGGTGAACATGGAGGCTCGTTCTGGAGGCCCTGCAGCTTCCCCCGCTTTGGGGACACTTACTCTGCCCCGTAAGAAGTCCCCCTGCCTTCAGATGGCCAGCAGGGGAGCCCTGTGGATTTTCTCCAGGGATCGAGGCCCGGCTCAGTTCCGTGGAGCCTCCAGGTGGTGGTGGCCCTGTCAGATGGGGGCATCAGTGAAGGATTTCAAAACACGCTGCCCCAAGGCAAGCCGCTTTGGCAGACAATTTCCAACCAAAGGCACCTGAAGGGGAGTGGCACGTGCAGGTCATGCTCTCTGGCCTCCCTCCTTCTACCTAAAACAGGTCACAAAGGCTCCCATGAGAAAGGCATCCTCCCTGTGCCAGGAAGTGGGGAACATCCGGTGTAGACTCCCAGACTTGCACAGATGAAGCTGTGGACACGGCCCTCCCTTCATCAGGCCGCCCCAAACCCCTGTGCTTCCCAGTCACGCACCCACAGCTTTCTGCCCTTAGCCCAAACCCCTTCTCCACAAACTGACTGCTTCTTTGTTTAAAAAGTTTATATGGGCCGGGTGCGGTGGTTCACACTTGTAATCTCAGCACTTTTGGGAGATCAAGGTGGGTGGATCACCTGAGGTCAGGACTGCGAGACCAGCCTGGCCAACATGGTGAAAATCCGTCTCTTCTAATTTTGTAAAGATACAATATTAGCCGGGCATGGTGGCAGGCACCTGTAATCCCAGCTACTCGGGAGGCTGAGACAGGAGGATCATTTGAACTTGGGAGGCAGAGGCTGCAGTGAGCCGAGTTTGTGCCAATGCGCTCCAGCCTGGGCAAGACAGAGCAAGGCTCTGTCTCAAAAATAAATAAATAAAAAAAAGTTTACATGCTCAGGGCCCTAGCTGCCTCTTGACATCTTTGTTTTTCTGATACGAATCCTGTGTGCCTGTAAAAATTGACAATCGAATGTGCACGCTTTTCTCCTGTTAATCTTCTTTTGCCAGTTTAATTCTCAGGCTCAGCCACAGAACCTCAGAGGGTAGAGGAAAGATTTTCCTCCCTTGTGCTAGATAGAAAAACAAGACCCACTCACTCAGGCAGCCAGGGTTTACTGAGCATCTACTATGTGCAGATGCAGGACCCAGGCCAGCACCGCAGTGGCTCTGGGCTGCTGCTGTCTCCTGGCAGCCTTGGCAAGCCCCTTCCCACCAGTGGGCGTGGCTCTCTCCACCCATGGGACCCCTGTGGTCTCAGGGGCCTTTTCTCATCCAAGGTCAGGATTGGCAGGCGTCTGACAGGCCCGTGCTGTCGAGAGATCCAGGGTCTAGTCCAGAGGCCGGAGAGGGAGAGTGTTGCTCTCCTCTCCCTGGTGTCAGGAGGGCGCAGGTACTCTAAAACCCAGGCCTGCTTCCAGAAGACTGTGCAGTTTCACCTCAGGCCATGCCCTGGAAAAGAAAAAAACACAGAGGTATTTGCAGAGGTCACACCCTGGAGTTTTGCCTTCTCTCTGCCTGAGAGAAACACCCTTGACCTGGGGCAGTTCCTCTGTCTGAGCCCAGGGGGTCTCCACCCAGCATCCCAAGGGGCCTGTGGGTCCTGGCCTGGGGCCTGGGAACCTCGAGGAGGCCTGGAGGTGGGGCTGAAACTTGAGATTTCAGTTCACTGCGTTTGGAGTGGGAACCTGCCCACAAGGGTGGGGTGTGCCATGTTTTGCAAGGTTCTCAAGAGGCAGTGGACACCACAGGACCTCGCCTGCCTGTCAGCAGCCTGTGGGTACCAACAGTGCCCCGAAAAAGAAACAAGTGAATTAACGGCAGGTGCTTTTAATAAGCACTAGGAAGGCAGCCCCAAGCCTCCACACCAGGGGGCCCACTGAGCGGAGGCAGCGGCCTGGCAGCCTCCCGTCCCAGCTGTGTCTGGCAGCCCAGCAGTGGCGGGGGAGGGGGCTGCCATTTCCCTTTCCAGGCTGCAACCTTGGTTTCTTACCATCGACTCTTGACAGTCACATTTACCAGGCGGCAGAGCGGCTCCCCACGTGCATGCTCCCCGGTTTATTTAATCAATTCCTATTGTCTGACCTTCAGGTTGACCCTGTTTTTCTGCTATTACAGACAGACACAGCCAGGGACACAGGTGCAGCTGAACTCCGTCCGACTGAATCCAGCCGTAAAAACCCTGACGACTGCCCTGTCTCACCTCCTGTTGATGTGGCCTTCAGGGTAAACTCCCTCTCTGGACCTGAGGGGATCAGCATGTGCCACCCCAAAATATGCCATTTGGCATGAAGGTGATCCCGAGCTGAAAACAGTTAAAGATCAGGAGACACAGGAAGAGTTCTGTTCCCCCCGTCCTTCTGCCTAAAATCAGGGCACACACCTCATATTGTGAAGGGGGTCCCCTCTCCCACACCAGGATAAGGAGAGCTTTTATCACTGGAGATGCAGAGTCGGCGCGAGGTGAGTCTGCATAAACAGATCTCACTAAAGTAACCCTTAACCTCCGTTACTTCCCCCCATGTATTTCCTACTCACTTTCCCAAATGTATCATCCCTAGAAGACTGAATCCCTTTTCCTTTGCTAAAATGGCATGTAAGGCCCAAACTCTTATGGCTTCTTTCAGTCTCACTTATTTTCTGTGAACTCTGTGCTGTAAATAGTAATGCAATTTGTATTCTTTTTCTCCTGTTAACCTCTCTTTTGTCAGTTAATTTGCAGGTCCCCAGGTACAGGACCTAAGAGGGTGGATGAAGAATGTTTCCTCCCTGACAACTCACAATCTTTGATGATGTGTATAGCACTTTGCAGCTTTTATTTAATTTTTTAATTTTCTTATTTTTTGAGATGGAGTTTTGCTCCTGCTGTCCAGCCTGGAGTGCAATGGCATGATCTCGGCTCACTGCAACCTCTGCCTCCCGGGTTCCAGTGATTCTCCTGCTTCAGCCTCCTGAGTGGCTGGGATTACAGGCACCCACCACCATGCCTGGCTAATTTTGTATTTTTAGTAGAGACGGGGTTTCTCCATGTTGGTCAAGTTGGTCTTGAACTCCCGACCTCAGGTGATCCACCTGCCTCAGCCTCTCAAAGTGTTGGGATTACAGGAGTGAGTCACCAGGCCTGGCTATGCAGCTTTTATTTTTGCGAGAAACAAACTCACTCATCCAAACCCCCAAAATGGACTCGGAGACCCAGAGAACAGCGAAAGTGAGACCTTTAATGACGGTCTTGCAAGATCAGGTGTCTGTCGGGCAGGCACACCCAGCACGGTTTCAAGAAGCAGTTTATCCCCTAGTGCGCGGGTCCCTGCCCCGGTTCCTCACAGGCTGGGTACTACGGGGTTACAGTCTTCCCGGACGTCGCCTGTTGGTTGTTGGGCGGGGGCTTCAGGTGTTCTTTTTAGGGTTGTCCTGCTGCATTTTGTTGTAGCCTACAATGTATTGCAATCCCAGTCAGCTCAGGGGCTCTTCAGGTATTTGACTTA